>PYUH01000238.1:2001087-2083940 GCA_016808085.1 Suaeda aralocaspica | reverse complement strand
TCAGGTTCTATTTAGCTTATGGAACTTATCCCTGTCCAACCAACTCAATGTCCGGCAGATCAAAGTAGAGGTGTCCACACAATATATACATCTATTTAGGCATACTACGTTAGTGCAACTTGACATTATAGCCCAGCTAAGGCAGCTAGCACTCTTCTACGCACATCTTTGGAATTTATATTGTTAATAGAACTATAGAAGTAGTATTGAGCTATAGTCATGAACTCGAACTCCTGTAGACCACTGACTACATTAGAGTATAGTGTTAGACTTGTCAAAGATAACAAAAACTATTTACCCATTAGGCTCGCTAATAAACCCGACCTTATAAGACCCAATGAGCAGGGGCGGTTTTGGGTGTGCAGGGTGATCGACCGCACAGGGCCCCAAAATCTGAATATATGTTTACTATTAAGACTAATAAGCAAAATTGGTGGAATAATGGTTAGAGAGATAGCTTTTTTTGAACAAATACATTAGCCTTTATTACAGTGATTTAATGTCTACATTCATTGCTATTACTAGACCTACCTTAAAACTAACTATGTACTCCGCCAAAAGAGCATAACTTCCCTCCATTTTCTCTAAATCTATTCAATCAAAACCTTAAACCTTTCCTCTTCCCCTTTTTTTTTTCCAATTCAATCTAATTATCTCAATCACTTGAATCAACGATTACTTAAACTTCTCCCCTTCCCTTTTTTCCATTCAATCTCAATTAATTTTTTAATCGTATCAATTTTCAATTTTTGAGATTAGCAAAATCATTAAGTGTAGGGCCTATTTTTAATCGTTATCAATTTTCAATTTTCAATTAATTAGCAAAATCATATTTCCTCTACAAATTTTGTATATATAAAGCTCTATTTTGTTTGCAAATATTGTGGATTACCTAAATTTTACAATATATTGAGTGTTAGGGCCCCAATTGATAATTGAATAGGGTCCCAATATTATTTGGCGATTGTAGCCCCAGCCCTGCCAATGAGCAATATAAACAAAGTTAAGCTAGGGGTGTTCCCGTCCAAGCTCGTAAGCAATCACTTCTACTTTGGTCATGTAATAGTGCAGAACAGGCTAAGAGGAAAGCTGCACAAGTCCACGAAAACAATTCGAAACTCACAAAAGGCACCTCCTAACACATATAATCAACATAAACCTTTGTGCACCAACTTTTTTGCTTGAACGAATCCTTCATCATGTGATAGAGCAGTGTAACAAGCCTATCAAAGCCAATATGAACTGGTTATTCTCTGAATATTCTTCCTATTAAGAAGGGACCAAGTGACGTGCGAATCACCCAACAAAAAGGCGAAAATTACAGTTTTTTGGTTCTTGGCTGTTGAAATCTTGAGAATTCAGCATCTTAAGTTCTGTTTTTTTTTTTTCCATTATTTCCTTGAACCTTTCAGAAAGAACACTAGATAAGGCATAAAGGTGTAACAAAGCTTGTACTCGAGACAAAAATTGCTATGAAGCCATGATAACTCGAAACATGTTGATCATGAAAATATGGTTAGTTAACAGACCTCGGGAAATATATCATGTATTGGCAGCAGCTGCACCATTTGACTGGAACGTGTAGGTATCAAAAAACTAAGAAAGTTCGTTTCACCACATTTAAATGCACTATCAAACAGTAGGGTTGGGGATAGTTACGTGTACTTATGCACCAAAAAACTCGATTTTCCTCTCTTATACGATTCAGCAGCTGATGAAGAGATCACTAATTCTAGTCTAGTCAGCTAATTAGAGCTCATTCGAATATGTTTGCACTCTTTCAAAATTTCAGCTTGCTGCATACAAGAGCTGAATTACAGCCAATTATACCTACCAGCAGTCCAGTACCAAGATAAGAAACAAGAAAACCACGAGCATATCGACAGATGAATAACAATTAACAATTATAGTCATTAACATGAGACAGCAGACCATTAGTGTGATCAGTGAGCTAACACAGATCTCAAACAAACTATACATCAACCAAGAAATACTCACAATGATATTTTTTATATCAAAGAAATCACACTGTAAGCTGTGCAGATTAAAGATCACCTGACTAACAACATGATCATGATTCTAACATTTCTTAATCACTTTCTTTGTTTTCATGACTACATATAGCACATACAAAGTGCAATCAATACCCATTCTGTACGAAACTATCGAATCAGATTCGTATAATCACCAAATAAAGCCACCAAAGAGCATGGAAGCAATAAACTATTGTGTTCTTCTATCTTTTCCATCAAAAGTCCGAATGCAACTATTTCCATCAACTCAATCATACTTCTCTCGCCACGAGTTAAATAGAAAGAACACCCAAGAAAGTGCCAATGCAACATCCCCAACAACTGCCTAGGCAAATCATGAGCAAGATCCTCGAGTTTCCACTCAAAATACACCCTCCACACCGCCATCAGAAGGTGGAGGAGCGCGCACCCCTTGGCGAAAAAAACTCTGAAATTTAGCTTCCTTAACAAAGGCAACCATAAACAATAGAAATCCAATCACAAACATCAACAACCCGGAAAATGAATCCGAGGTTTGGATCAACAACTCATCATGAGGTGTTGAACCTTGAAGCTTGCTAGTAATTTCTTACCATGACCAAATATTGAAACCTCTTTTGTATAGAACATCATCATAGCACCACAAAAGTGCAATTGCTGAATGTAAAAGGCATATTCAGGAAATCCTGAAGAACCCATTTCATAAAATTCCTTAAATTTCACCAAATTTCACAAATTTCTTGTTTTTTTTTTTTTGTTTTTTTTTTTTTACCAAAAATCATTGAATTTGATATATACCCAACAACTATATTGGTTAATCAATGTCAAACCATCTTACGCAAATTTCCCAATCTCAAAAAGAGATTAATTGTAAAAACCCTTAAACCCTAACATTCCAAATTAACCAAATCATTAAAATCAATAAAAATCAAACACTTATATATATATATTATATAAAAAGGTCCAAAATTTAACCAGAAAAATTAATTAATCAATTCAAATAGAAATTTCATAAACTTATAAATCATAATTGCAGAAAAAATCAACATCAATCTACCTCAAAAGGTCAAACCTTTAATCAAAACAAAAGAACCCCAGAAAAAACCTACTTCATAAAACACACAAATTAAATAAAAAGATGGGGTTTTTAATCTGTGATCTTAAAACCCAAAATTGGGGTTTTCGTAATTAAGCAGAAAAAGAAGGGTGAAATTGGGAAAAAAGAAAAAGAAGAGTAAAATAAATAAATCTCTTTTGGGGGTATAAATGGGGAAGAAGAAGAGAAAAAGAAAAAGGGTAATTAGAGATTTTTGATTTGGATTAGGTATCTAATGTAGTAAAATAGTTGATAATTTGCTAAAAAACTTGTAATTAAAGAGATTGCTATAATTAGAAGCTAATAAGAAATTAATTAGATTAATTTAATTCAATATAAGTGAAATTTTGAGAAGATATTTATTATTTTATATTATAACTTTTGCAATGACAGAGGACAACAACTATTTGATTGGATGAATAAGTAAATATATTTTAATTTTAAAAATAATGGATTTTGTAATTGATTACGTGGAATGTCTGTTTTATCAGAATTAGATGAATTGGAATTTATGCATAAAAGTATAAAAACAGGTGATTTTTGGATCTAATGTTTCTAAATTATAGCTGATGGGGTCATGTGAGATTGTCTTCTCCACTTCAAAAGCAGAATAATTCGTTTAATTGTCATATTATACATCCTATGGCCCTATGGGGTCATGTGAATTGTCTTTCCCTTCAAAAGAGAGGCACTAAATTGGGCGATACTCTATCAATCTTCTTGTTGATCTAGACTAACCATATTGTCAACGATTGCGGCTGTCAACACACAAATTCAAACATTAACATTGGAGTTTGCGTTATGTTGAAATTTAATAGAGTAGAACCTCGTATGGTATCAGTCCTAATATAACATAAAAGGTTGTAGATCTATTCTCATTCACCCCTTACATTTTAGTGGTATATTAATGGTTGAATTTTCATGTGAGGGGTGTGTAATAGAGTATATAAACTATTTATGGATCTTAATCAGACATATAAGAGATTTATGAACCCGGAAATGTTAAGTTTAACTCATTTAAACGCTAACGTGACAATTAAAACAACAAAATTAGTAAAAATTCAAAACTGGTCATTTTTAGTTCTAATCTCGTATACGATCTTTTGGAAAGAAACTCTTATGTGCCGAACTTTTTCACCATTAAACTTCTTAGTTTCATACAATATACATTAGAAAATTTAATTTCAAACTTTTTTAGTTTGTATTACATATTAGAGAATAAATTTTTGAAATTGCGTATTGAATATAGATATTAACATAAAGATACTTTATATGAGCACAAGTCGTTGGTATTGATGAATCGTTAGTTTTTGTGAACAGATGGTGCACAAAGTTTTATTAAAAATTCACATTAAGCAGATAAATTTCATTTAAATTCAGATCATAGCTTAACAACTTTCATCTTTCCCACAAAGGATCACTACAATACCAACTAATATAGCAAACTAGCAAAGCTAACATTCTGGAAAAACAGTAAATACGAAGTAAAATTCTAATTCTCTATCATTTCAATTTTCAACCCTCTTTCTTTTTTTAAATGTAACAAGATTAAACTATCTAACATTTTAATATGATTTATTAACCTAGGACTTATCCTAACTTATGTCATCTAATTGAACAATTACCCTTGAACTTATCTAATCTACACCTTTTTTTAGAAAACTATTCAAAATTAATAGAATATGAAGTAGTTATCATAAGTTTTCTTTGTTATAAGCTTATCTAAAAGAATATGAAGTATAAACTTATGACTTCACCAGATGAAGTTTGAAGTTTAAACGTAACCATTTATTTTTATTTACGTAGTATTTTCCTGTACACTTTTCACCTAAAAACGAAGAAAGTTTCAGACAACCAACTAAAGACCAGTCGTAGTCCAGTCACATGAAATTAGGTCAAAAAAACCAATTGAACAAATGAGATTAATTCATTGAAAGGGTATTTACAAGAGATGGGAAAAAAAATGAATTCAATATAAAGAAAATTCTGCAACAAAAAGGCTCTCTTTCAGACAATTTCTTCTTTCCCTATCTGTCCTATTTTCTGCTCTCCTGTACTGTTGTGAGTCTATCTGGAGTTCCTGAATCTGTAATGGCTAAAGAATACGTAGTATTGTTTTTCAACCTGCTATCGGGAAATGTTCCAAAAGCGAAAAAACGAGATGACGAGAGACAGAAAGCGAACCCTTTAGGGAAAACTGTTGTCCCTGCTACTAGTAACAGCTTTGCGATGACGCCTTGCACTAGATCTTCGATCTCTTCCACGCTTGGAAGGGATTTTTCTTGCTACTTCTTTACGTATTGTCGGTGTCATTCGTATATGTGGCAGTCTACGTACTACCATTCTCGGAGGTCGTGGAGGGGGCATATTCTCCAGCAACTCTCTATGGTACGCCGTCATTTGATCATTTCATTAGACTCGATTGAAAATAACCAATCTTCAGCATATAGTAACAGCATTTCAGAACTTGGTGCTGTTACCATTGACAAATAATTCCTTCACGAAATTTAATTAAAGTGAACATTAAAAAAAAATGATATGCATTTATGATGGAACGTGTAAGCATCCAGTTTGGACCATGGTTAGCATTCACAAAGAGTATGTGCGGAATCTTATCTTTTGAGTTATGATGGCATTACCTGTACAACAAAGTTCCGTCTTTCACAATCGAGAAACATGTTAATATTCCAATCAACTTTCGACATTATTTTATCCCGGACAGTAGAAAAAACTTAGCTGATCTCTAGAAGTGAAACGATCAACTTCATTGAACCACAGGCAGTAAACAAGTTCGTAATTGGAATGTGTTCTCTGATGATCACACAACCCTCTGGAACATCTGCAGAAAATCAATAATTCAGGTAATTCACTACTTTCTCAAAAGGATACATTTGAAAAGTAGAAGGATTAGATATATACAATGGTAAGATATCAAAGGTAGGAAAAATGTACATCACTGGATTCTCCGCCTGGAAAAAACTAACAGAAGCAAGGTTTACATACGCACCACTGGTAATTGGAAGCTTGCCTTTGAATATGGAGTCAAACCCTCATTTTGATAAAACCCTATCTGGTGATCAATGGAGGCATTGTCATACTTCCCACCAACTTTATTGCCTCGGCTTCAACAAACACATCAAATCTTGTATAGTGCCTTGATATGGCAAAGGTTGCATTCTCACGCCACAAGAACCTGAGAATGCCATAATAACAACATGTTGATGTTTATATGACCAGAAAAGAAACACATGCATCCGAAACTAGTGATGAATGCATCAAAATGTACTTCGCACACTTAATTCAGATCGTCCCTGTCAGAATAATTGCAATGACAGATAAATCTTCAGATAAGGTGTCCACTGATCTATACAAAGAGATTAAGTGAAATACTGAAATCCCTGAAAGGAATGGCAACATAAGTTTTCATTCCAAGAGATTCATTTAACCCATATATGAATATCAAAATTTCCATTCCCAGCTACTTCAGTTTACTTTCTTAAAACAGATAAGAGCAACAGTAGTACGTAAACAAAGAGTTCACAAAGATTAAGCTCATTTAGAAATTTGTCATCTATGACCTTCGCTAGACAAGGACTCAAGGAGATTACAAACCAAGTCCCAAAACTAAAGTGATGAGTATCAGTTATAAACTTATAAGAACTATTAATCTTCAGGAAGTCAGGAACAGTATAACCAGAATATTAGATAATATATCTTGAAGAATAAGTGCGACTATTTTAAATTTAAACCTGACAGAGAATGTAGGCTACCAATCTTGAAGGAAACAATTTCCGTCAAAATTGTGAGCCGAAAAGGTCAAATATCTAATTAACTGACATATGATCCCCCAAAAAAAAAAAAAAAAAAAAAAAAAAAAAAAAAGAGCCTTGTCAACTCAGGCATTACAGCAAAACCATGCGTCTGCTTAACATTAGTATAAATGACAAGCACTCTGGGATCTGGAAAAGTGGAGTAATCATACATCGAAGCTGATCAAAGCACAGGGCAAGGAAACAGTCCCAACCCATCAGTCATTTTGAAACAATTGGTTCAGTTGAGATCAAGAAGAAAAGTCGGCAGTGTTAAGCAATATAAGTTTAATTTTGCTCACCCTTAACCACCCATCCCTCCTAGGTCATTTTGAGACAATTGGTTGCAGAAAGATTAAGAAGTGGATGGACAAAAGTAGCAGGGTTTGGCAATATAAGATCAATAGTCTGGTACTCTCTCTTAACCAACCCACCCCTTAGGTCTTACATCTGTGCTTCCATTGACACAGCACAAAATTACCATAACCAAAAACAAGAAGTGAATACAAAAAATCCAATGTGCAAAGCAATACCTTTCAAGAACGGTGAAGGGCTCGAACTAGCTTAGCCCACAATCCACAGAGATATAGCGGACATTGGGGAAAAGCCTGTGGCAGTAGAAGCTTGAGGGACGCCATAGGTGAAATCATCAATAAAATTTAATAAGTAACTATTTTAAATATAACTCTAACAAGCGGCCAAGCACCTTTCAAAAATAAAAAAAAAAAATTTTAAAAATAAATCTTTTTTTTTAAAAATAAAGTAAACACCCCCCCACCACCAAATCCCCCCCCCCCCCCCTCCCCCGGAGCCCCCACTGACCTTCAGGAAAAACTAAGGAAACAAAGAAAACTGAGGGAAAAAACACAGATTGAGTATTACCAGCAGTTTCACACGTGCACGAAATTTAAACAAGCAGCAGCAGACTAGCAAGGTAAATACAGCAAATTTTTAAGTTTACAAATTTTGGAATACCAACTGCGGAGTAGTAAGTAGTCAAAACTTAGGTATACAGCGGCTAATCCCCTTTCATTTTTATATTCATTTTCATTGTACTGGGGGTTGGGAATTTTCAATTGAGAGCACTCAATCAGTGCCACAAATAAAGTGCCATCAAAATAGAAAGAGAGAGATAACATCAGAAGTTCAGAGCATTCTGACAATAATTTGATTTCTTAAAAGCATAAACACAATTATTCAACATATTAAGAAAAAAATGTGAAGTGTTGTTCAACAGGGGGTAAATAAACTTTAAGAGGTAATGCACCAAGTAAACAACATATAAGATTTAAATTTTAAGTTCGTCCTGGACATGGCAATTTACATATTAGGCTTCGTTTTCGAGTGAGTTAGGCATGCTGAGAACAACCAATTAGATAAATATACTTATGTAAATGTACTTGAGCAAAAGCATTAAATTATTAAAATATATATATCAAACAAATACAAGCTTCATTTGCCAAGGCAATACTCAACTATTCTACCAAATTACCCATTGAAAAGAGCGTATACCTTTCCATTGCGCCTTGCATCGCGGTATGGAATGTTGCGAACAACAATAATTCTCCAAAGGCCCACCATCTTGCTACTTTTTAAAACACTTCTATTTTTCATGTAATTTTCCGTTTCTTCATCAATGAACATATAGAATGGAACATTCCTCTGTGCAGTCTGGCTAATATTCACTGGTTCTTGTATGACATCATATTTTCCTGCAGAAAAATACAAAAGCAATGTCAGAACGTTAACAGCAAATCCTGGCAACCCACAAAGAAGTTACAATGCACTGAGTGTACCAAATATTGCAGATGCAACAATAACATCATGCTGCCTGTCCAACTCAGAAAGGTCATCTTCATCAATATCGAATCCACTTCCACGGCCAGGTCTACTACCTTTCACAAACCTGTAAGACAGTACATCATCATACAAAAACAATCCAACTTGCCATCTATAATAACTTTTACACTTTACATAGCAGTAAGATAACCCACATCATCAGTTATCTGTGTTTATTACCATAAACTGTAAGCAGTAATAACTAAATATCATCAATTTCTCAATAAAGATCTTCAAGAGCCTCAACTTACCCACAGTGCACAGTCATAGACTCCTTTATATCAAAGGCATCACCCCTCTGCTTCAACGAAGGGTACCCACCAAAGTCAGAACCTCCATAAATTTCAGTTTTAGTAGGGTTCTCTTCATGAATGAAAGTCAAATTTTGAAGCACAGGAGACACTGATGCTAATGTTGGCATACTTGCAGCAGCCTGCTTCTCTGATAAATAACATACTCGACATGCTGGAGCAGAAAAGACAAAGAAGTTATATCAACCACACAGAAGAACTAAGAGTTTGGACAGCTTCTAGAAAAAGTATGCCAACAATGAATATAACAACTCAGATGGGAAGTAAAGTATGCTTCTAATCCACCTAAAACCAGCTTTCAGTTGAAATTAAGTTCTTCTACAATTCACAATAAGATTTCTTTTTCATGCAAGAGAAAAGACAAGTTTCGCTTTTGACACTGAGTTTTAAAATGAATTTTAAGGGAATCAATCATACATCCAGAGTCCAAACTATATAAATCATCATTATGTAGAACAGAGAAATTCAATGGATACAAGATTATTCAATTATTATTTAATACTACCTTTACTTACCCAATCCTATGATACCCTATATCTACACTGGATCAAAGATGGGTCAAGATAGCTAATACTTCGGATGTAATAGTATCATGAGACTTACGTCTTGGTCCAATACGTCTGGTACTCGGTGGAGGAGGAGGTGGGAGTGTGAAGTGTCTGCAGGGGTGAACCACAGGTGCAAGAGAAGTTCCATTGCTCATTTTCCAACTGATCTGTGAATCAGAGCTATTACCTTCTGTTATAGCATCCTTGGTGATGAGAGCAGAAGATATAGTATCAACCACATTTCTTCCGCGAGTTTTTGATTGTTGAAGAGTTTCAAGGATAAGTCTACTGTTACTTCTTGTAGTTTCTGCAGAGTATGCAAAAATGGACAGAGGTTAAAGACATCAAAAGGTTTAACAGCTGCTCCACACAATGACATACTGTAGTCAGCTTTATTTGTTAGACAAGACCTTGGCAAAAAATCTAGAACTTTAAATAGTCAGGCAAGCAATGGGTGGAAAAAAACATATAAGCAGGGAACGACTGAAAAATATTATCAATGACAGCTATCATCTTTGTAATATAACATAGCTTTGCTCCATCAATTGGTCAATCATTCGAGAATATACTATTAGTAAGCAGGAATTGAGAATCTCCAGCAACATAAGCAGCAATTCAAGTACATGAAAAATAGTTTCATTCATTTGTACTACGCAAGCAGCTAACATACAGCAGGTTTCACCACAGATTCACGTAACAAAATCCAGTTTACACAAGAGAGTTACTAAATAGCAGGATTGAACTTTAAGGCAATTAGGGCATTTTGGAGAGTAACAAACCTTTGCTGACCGTAAAGAAACTCGAAGCAAAAACCAGCAGAGCAAAGACAACCAAAATCACCATTCCAACTTTTCCGCGACACAAGTATCTGCAAAGACACGGGAAGCACCGCTCCCTATCCTTTTCCCTGTAGCTAGAAAGCAACACTTTCGACGACTTCCGTGGGAAGACATAAGATGTGTGGTTCTGCAATACACCATTTGATTGTTGTAGTTGCGTTGATCCATAACTTCCGTTACCGTTACGTAAACCCAACAACTTTGGGGTCATTGTATCTCCAAACCCACAAATTCGCCTCTCATTGCCTTAAATTCTCCAGTAACCCTCTAATCAAAGAAGAAACACAAAACTCCCCCTTTCGGCGAAATTTTACATTTCTTCAACAATCCACCTGCTTCTTCACTCATACAATTGATCCTCAATTCCAATCCAAATTCAGTAATCTGAACAAAACAAACAACATCATAATCATAAATTCTCGCATTTCATACAACTCAATTCATTCATTCATTCATTCAAACAAGCAAAAAACATTATGAACTTACCTTAAAAAAAAATTTCTCCAATTTCCAATTTCTCTCAATAAATCAATCAATGTGATCCAAAACAATGATATAATTCAGCAATCTAAATCACAAATTACAAACTACATCAAATTACAAACAATTTCAAAATTCTAAAACAAAATTCAAACAAAAACATCATACATTTTCGAAACAAAGTAATTACATAGTAAAAATTTCATTAATTAAACAAATCAAAATGAAATTAACGAAATGAACGTAAACAAAAATGTAAATTACATCATCGAAATTACCTCGTGGAAGAAAATGCAGAGTAATTAGCATAACGGTAAGATAGTTTCGAAAGCAAATTAGTAGTTTAATTGCGAAATTAAAATTAAATCGGAAATCTAGGGTTCTTGAGGGAAAAAAAAATCGGAAAATCTAGGGTTTTCTGAGAAAAAGTTTAAGGAATTAGGATAATGATGAATTAGAAGAAGAAAGAGGATTAGTGAAGTTAGTGGTGGTGTTATTATTGTTATGATTAAAACAGGAAACCTTGATAGCGTGATTTTCTAACAGGTATGTCAGGGAATATTTTTTTTAATTAATTAATACTCCCTCCGTTCTTAACTGTTTTATACGTTTGGAATCTTGTTTGATATGTTACATTATTAATATCCAGTTATTATAATTTTAACTTATAATATTTAAAGTTAAATAGGTGCATTAACATATGTGCAAGTTAAAACGTATCAAACAATTAGAAACAGAGGAATTATATGGTTATATGGAGGAAACAATTAAAATAATTAAAGTAATTTAAGTTTTGTCATTACTTTTTTATTCTCTTCTCTTATACATGTAGAAAACTTATGTCCGTAAATTAGTTGCAACAAAAATAATACCACGTAATTGGTGAGGTATAAAACAATATCTTGTCGCAACTAATTCTGGCAGAGGTAGCATTAAATATCACTCTCTTGATTTTTTTTAGTTGCTACATAAGGATTTTTGACACTATTCACATTATAATTTTGACTCACTTTAGTGTTTAATATGTGACGAAAAACATAAGTCATATGGGATCTTGTTTGATTCGTCTCGATGTATATTTTCCGAAAATACAATTTTTTTAATTTTTTATTATACCAAATTCGAGATATTAATTTTATACGTTGCGTTTTGGGAGATGCGAAAAGGTAAATGTAGCAAATAATACTGAGGGAGTATGACTTTTTTGAAGATGAGGGGTAGGTGAGTTAATCGATTAAAGCTTCCCTTCCGGTTTCAGAAAATTCTACGATCAATTCTCGCTACTCGCCCTTCTGCCTCAACACGCGGGAAAAAAAATAAAAAATATCTTATGATCTCTTAAGTTGTGTGCTAGATTATAAATGTAACAAATAATATAGAGAGAGGATAGTTCGAATAGGTAAAGTTTCCTATTTCAAAAGATCATGAGATCGGTTCTCATTAATTACCCTTGTGCAGCTCGTAATAAATACCAAAAAAATTTGTATAGCTTGTCTTTAACATAAAACATAGAAATTAAGAATTATGTAACTTTGTTGAAAAATAATCTAAGCCCCCGGTCTCGACATCGCTAAATTGACATCTACACCTCTAATTTACACTTGCTAATTGCCATATGATATTCTATCATGGCTATCAATTGATGTAAGAATCTAGGAAGTCTTTTTTTATGTCAAAACTAGGAATTTTGGTGGTTGTGTGAATTCAAACTTTGTCTCCTTATAGGCTTGCTCATAAGGAAAATTGGTCGACAAATAGTGCACTATTTTGTTGAGTCTAAATATGTTGCCTCATACTGTATGTATCATTGGTGTGTCAATTTATTTCATTGGTTAATTTTAAAAGGGTCTATCACTTTTAAATTAATAAACTAAATTATCAACCAAACAAAAATTGTGGCTCATAATTAGTAGTACACCAAAAGTGAGATATCAAATTTTTTTTTTCCATTTTGTTCTATTTACTATTCATTGGATTGCTCATACGGAAAATAGAGTGAATTTGATACTAATAGAAATTTTCTTCATTTTCCATATATTAGTAGTAAAATAGATTAAAAGTAGTACATATAACAATTTGAGGCACATGAATACATGATTTGCCATTTAAATAACTAATCATTTATTGGGGATATTTTAGGTTGTTCTCACTTCTCAGCGACTCCAATTAAATTCATCGTTGATCATCCTGCATCAAAGTAAAACAATCACATAAGTTAGAACTTGGAAGACCTTGTTATACTATCAGTCTATCATTTATGTATATTTCCAAATTACAATTTAAGCTACTATTAATGTTATCTAACATACTTCTTATTTTATAAAGACGATAGATGTTGTTATTTCTTGCACTCTCTCATAATCATGTTTATTAATTCATGTTCTTTTCGCAATTGCTTTCGTAAATAAGCAAAGGAAGAATATATGCATGCAAGAAAAACCTACAATCAAGAAGTTAATCACTGTCGCTACTGCTGCTACCATCATGGTGATGGTACGACTTCTTGTACCCAGGTGACTTGCCTTACTTGTAGCCCAAATGGTGTCCATTGTTGTGACCATGATGACCATAATCATGATGGTCGTAAGACTCATAACCATGTTGCCCATGACCATGATGGTTGTAACCATGTTGGCCATGACCATGATGGCCCAACCCAGGAATATGGCTAGCAATTTGACCTAACACAGGAATGTGGCTAAGTGGACCTCCAGATCCATGACCATGGTGGCTTGAACCATGACCATGATGATGCGATCCATGACCATAATATGGGACAACGTGTTGGTTGTGGTGGCCATCATGGTGATGGCCGTAGTGTGGGACAACATTGTGGTTGTAATGCTGGTTGTTGTTGTGATGGTCATAATATGGGACGGCGTTGTGATTGTGGTGGTCATTATGGTGGGTGTAGTGATCATTGGTATAATACGGAAATGAGGCCATTGCTAGTAGTAGACTTACAAAAATTGTAGCTATGCGTTATTGTTTTCTTGGTGACTGATACGTACATTTCTTCAAGCACCTATTAATAGAAGTTGTTAACGAGTAAGAGACAATGGCATATACTTGACTGCATATTATAAGATTTGATTCTTATTTTAGAGCTAAAATAGGCATATGTTCTTAACTTATCTTTGCTATTATTTCCATTAATTTCTCAGATTGGCATATATGCCTCCTTTGATCAAATGTTTCCACATTGTGGTAAAAGGCATCGAAGGAATTCTATTTGTATGGCTAAATAAAAAGGGAGAAAGAAAGGTAATCAATATAAAAGGAAAGTTACGATTGATAACACATCATGATGTGCTATCATATATCAATATCATATATAGTAGTTGTCTACTTCTCTAGTTGTTAAAACGCATGCAAATATATAGTACGGATTATACAATACCTCTGTTACGAATTAGTTGCAATAAAAATAATAATATATGAGATATAAAATAATAGATTGTTACAATTAATTTATTTGTGACGGAGGTAATATATAGGTGTAGGGCATCAATAATAATGGTTTATGTAGAGGATATTCTAATTCATAGGAATTAAATTGCAATTATTTGTTCCTATAGCAATTTGTGTAGAATTAATTGTTTCTATAGCAATTGTTTCTAACTGGGAACGAGAGCAACATATTGAGGCTAGAGCGAGCGATGAATAAAGGAATACGACTAAAAAGCGGATGGGTCTCGTATATTACATACATACTACATATTAATATATTATAAGACATTGAGAAGTGTCAAAATAGCAGCTTAGAGTTTTTGGGTTTGTTTGGTAACGTGTAAAACATTTTCGGATGAAAATAGTTTTTCATGAAAAACATTTTACATTGAAAAACTCATTTTCATGAAAAATTTCCGTTGTCTGGTTTTATATATAATGATTTTACATCTTAAGCATTTTGTTTATTGTTTGGTAGAATGGGAAATTAATTACTTCAATTGTAAGGGAAAATGTTTTTTTTTTTTTTTAAGTGGAAAATGTTTTAATATCCTCCCAAGTTTGGGAAAAAATAGTTTAACATGATGGAGAATGATTTTTCACACCAAGTTTTATATTTTAGTATTTTACTATGAACCAAACAATATAAAGTAGGAAAACAATTTTCAGGAAAAATGTTTTACAACCTACCAAACAGACCCAATATGTTCATAATTGCATTGAGTATTTGATTTAAGTCGTAACCAATTGTTGGGGGAGCATTCCTTTAACTCTAGCAATTTTAAAAGTTTGTAACTTAGACTAAATCATGTGCTTCTAGTAGTGTTGGTTGCCTAAGGTTGATGTTTTCCTAATCCTTAATGTGCTGCAAATGAGTTACACTATAAGCTAGAAATTAACTCATTTACGACGGGCACTAAATCCCATCATTATATGCCTAGTTTTTTTACGACAACACCAAATCTCGTCATTATATGTCTAGTTTTTTTACGATGAATACCGACCCTTACTATATACATATTTCCTTACGATAAGCTCATCTACCTGTCGTAATTCATATATTTTAATTTATGGCTCTGTTTGTTTTGATGGAAAACACTTTTCATTTAAAATAATTTTCTAAGAAAAATAGTTTTCAATGAAAAAAAAATTTGTGAAAAAGGCTTTCCTTAATTTGTTTGTTTTAATAGAAGAAAACTCATAGAAAAAAATTGAAAGGAAAAGGGGGAAGAGGTAAGGTCGTAAGGAGAGGAGTAGAATAATAGGAAGAAAAATGTGGCACATTTTGTTTACAAAAGGAAAATGAGTTATCTTTTCTAAAGAGATGTTTTCCACCTTTAAAAAAATTGATTTTCACCCCTTACCAAAATAAACAAAGGAAAATACAGAATTGGTTTTCTCAAGATAGAGTTTATCCTTTAAAAGTAGCACAAAACCGACTAATATTCAGCCCAACAATGAACATTACATCCACATCCACTTTTTAGTTTTTACATTTCCAAGATTCATTATTAAAGTTTAATTCTTAATATTTAATAAAAACAGTAATTTAATATATTGATAACTTTTCAAAATAAGATTTGTAGATCACTTTATTTTAAAAAAGAAACTATTATCAAATAGTGGGAAAGAAAAATACACATATATTCGGAGACTATATTACTGGCACAAAAGAAAAATACACATATTTGTAGATCACCATGATTCTAATTCTTTTTTTTTTTTTGAAAAGATATTTTAAACATAATTTAATACTTAAATATTATATTTCTTTTGGAAAAAAAATTAAAATATCTAACAACAAATACAATACTACAAATTTGGGTTATATCACTTATATGTATAATGGCGGAAAATATTAAAATTAGGCAAATAAAATAAGTAAATTATTAAAATACCACATGGAACTGGGACCAGTACCGGGTACCTACCAGGAACTGGGTTCGGTTCCGGGTACCCGGTACCGGTACTGGTACAACCGTGTACCGCCGGGTACTGGGCCCAAAAATGTCCGGTACTGGTCCCGATACTAACTAGGTAGTTATTTTGGAACCCAGTACCGGACCCAGTTCAACCGAGACCGGGTCTTTACCCGTTGGGTCCAATACCGGATACCCAGTTCCGATGCTCACCCCTAACAAGTACCACCACTACCACTCTTTAACATTATCACCACTGCAACCACCACCCCAACAATATAATTTCTCTAATTTGGAAACCATCACCACCACCCACCAAGCCAACAAAGCCCACCCTCCCCCAACCACGAATCACCCACCATATCAATGAACACACCCATCCACAACCACAAAACTTACCCAGCCACAGCCACAGCCACGAATCACCGACATCGATGACAGTGATTTGCGGTGGAAAATTTAACCCTTGTAGATATTACATAAGTTGTTTAGATTCTTTTGGTCGAAATTGAGGCATGGTTTTGCTGGGTGGCGATGGTGAATTTAGGGTAGGGGTAAATAGCGGTTGTGGTTGTGGCAGTGAAGAAGGTAGGTAGTAAATGTTTAATATTGAGGGCATAGAAGTAATTTCATATTAATTATAAAGGGAATAAATTAAAGAAGGTTAGAGGGATGCATGCGTAGGAAAGATCAGTGCTTTGTAAAAAAACAACAACACAGGGTATTTATGAAAATAACCCATAACGTGCAGCTGCACTGTTTTAACGTTAAAAAAAATCATTTGATGTAACCTTTTAATTTCTGTTGACTTCCTTTGATCAATTAATTACATATTTACCATGTGTTGTACAAATTATACAACAATGATCTTTTTTTGAATTTACTCAGAAAGTTAACGGTTTTTAGAATGGATTCTATCATCTGGTGCTGATTTACAAAGTTTAGCAAAGTTAGAGTATCTATATTTAATTTTCAAAGTTGTAAGTGTTTATTTTCAAAAATCTGACATTTTTAAGAGTTTTCTCTCAAATTTTCCTTGTATTTTTTTTGTTTTCTTTCTTGGGAAAAAGAAACAGTTATTTATTAAAATGTGAGAAAGAAAAATACTATCTTCGAAGACTATATCAATAATAGAACCTTACCAATCTCCAACGGCGTGTGATCGCCTAAAAAAAAAAAGAGCTACCCTTGGCAGTGCGGTGAGCATAATTTATTTTAAAATACTTCGTAATTATAAATCATATATATAGGAATATGTCTTATATATTTTACTAAAGTATATATAAAAATATAAAATATTGTAATAAATATGAACTACTACTCCGTTATCTATTTCATTTTATTACTCAGTTAGCGCATCGGCCCGAGCGTTGCTCGGGTGTCATATTTATTACTCCCTCTATTTCATATTACTCCCTCCGTTCCTAAAATATTAATACGTTTGGTATTATGCACGCCAATTAAGGAGTAAGAGAATAGAATAAGATTCCATTAGATTTTTGTGTAAATACTTTATTGTAATATTCCTTGGGAGTATGATAATACAGGAGTAGTAAATGTGTCATGATAAAACAATTCAATAGGCTCAAAAGCATTTAATACAGCAATCTTACACAATATAAATTGACCAATAAAAAACTGTTTTTTTAATTGACCAATAACAACAAACCACATGGATAAGTGACATAAGCACTATTCCTAAACAACTTATTTAAAAGGGTAAACAGTACCCATTCATTTGGTATCCAAAAGCAAAATTAAACACCAAACATTCAGAAGTGTTCTCTCAACCGTTTCAGAGTAAACAAAAAGGCAGTAAAACAAATCAGCTTCATTGCCCTCCATGGATTCAGAGAATGAGGTTGATGATTGTCATGAATGTATAGACATCATATCTAACTCGGATGCTGAGTGTAATGTTGTTCATGGTGCTGTTGAGATAGCTGAAGAACCATTTTTGAATGGGGACTCTGATGAACCAAAACATGAGAGGTTAGCTCTGGACCTCAACAGCATTCCAGAAGAGGAGTTGCAACCACAAGAGGAGAGGCAATTCCTGGACCTCAACAGCATTCCAGACCTTAACATTATTCCAAGTGAAGAAACAGACCAGCAACAACAACATCAACCGGGTGTCACAAATACGACTCATCATTATCAAAGGCTCAGCTATTCAGAAAGACTGAAAATTCTTTGTTGGCTTTTGGATAACCAAGTGAATGGTGTATTGAAACACCGTAGTATCAAACTAGCAGCATATAAATTCAAAGTGGGAAGGAAAGCAATTTCAGAAATATGGAACACAGCAAAAAGGCAAAAACAGGCAAACCAATCTTTCAATGTTGACAACAAATATTTTCGAAGTGGAAGAAAGAGAGTTCAATGTCCAGTTGATAGAATTTCTCAACTTTTAATGGGGCAGAGAACTTGCATTAGAGATATAAGTGCAATGCTTGGGATAGGATCAACAACAATATGGAGAATGAAGCAAAGAGGTCTTATCAAAGCTCATACCAATTCCCTACGACCAGGATTAAGTGAAGCTAACAAAACTCAGAGAATGAGGTGAATTTTGAGTTTACTTATAGGAGACTCGGGACACACAAAGAGCAAATTTTTTCCAATGTTCAACTTCGTACACTTGGATGAGAAGTGGTTCAATCAAACACGAAAGTCACAAAGGTATTATTTGGGTGCAAATGAAACACCAGATTACAGAGCAACTCAATCAAGCACAAACATAAAGAAGGTCATGTTTACGGGAGTAGTAGCAAGACCAAGGTACAATTCAGATGGTGAATGTACTTTTGATGGTAAAATAGGGATATTTCCATTTTCATACAAATAACCAGCAAAGAGGAGCTCAAAAAATAGAGAGAGGGGAGCTATGGTCACGAAGATTATCCCATCAATCAACAAACAAGTGACTAGAGACATGCTCATTCAACAAATAATTCCAGCAATCAAAGAAAAATGGCCAGCAGAAGAAGGGACTAAGACAATATACATTCAGCAAGACAATGCAAAGGTTCACATACAACAGTCAGACCCTATTTGGCAACAACATTGCAACCAAGACGACTTCAAATTCATATTAGTTCAGCAACCACCAAACAGTCCTGATCTAAACATATTAGATCTTGGGTTTTTCAATAGCATTCAAAGTTTAATGTACAAGAAGATGCCAAGAAATGAAGATGAGATCCTACAAAAAGTAAATGAAGCTTTCAATGAGTTAAACCCTAAAAGACTGAGCAACGTGTGGATGACTTAACAATATGTCATGACAGAAATTCTAAAGAAGAAAGGTGGCAATGATTATGATTTACCTCACAACTACAAAGAAAAATTAGAGGCTCTTGAGATACTTCCTGAGCAAGTCCAAGCGAATAGGTGGAATGTAGAGGAGTGTTGGAATTTAGTTGAAGCATATGAAAATAGGCCATCAACATCTAGGGAATCATGATGAAAACAGAGGAGAATATTCAAGTAAAAATCTTGACATGTTCATTGTTGATGTAAGATGAACCACAAAGTTCATTGTAAAAAATTAATCATTTAAAGGTTTGGTGTTGTTAAATTTTTTTTTTTTTTATTGTTCTCAGAAGTCCCTAAAAATCATTGACAATTCAACATGAATTGATTACGGCGACTAATTGACGCCTCCAAAACAACAATTAAGTTGAACAATTGGAATATTTTGAAGCATCTCACAACACTTGTTGTCAGTACCATCAAAAAATCATTCAACAAAATTGCTGGTGGCAATTAAGTAGTCGACTTAACCAACCAAAATGAATTTGTTGAAAGTCTCATAACATACGGACTCATCATCGATTGGTTGTTACAAAAAATCACTAGCAACATTATGAACAACAATTAAGAAAAATCCAGCAAATTAATTAAGAAACCAACAAATTAATTCAGAAATAAAATTAAACAAGAATATGGCAAATTAATCCAGAAGAGCAAATCAAGTAATCAAATAATCAAATATACGGAGACTGTTAATAATCAAATATTAACAAGAATATGGCAAAATAATCAAATTAAACAAGAATATGGCAAAGTTGTTGAAATAAATCAAATAATCATTCATTAACAAATGAATCAAATATACAGAGACTGTTAATAATCATTCATTAACAAATGAAACGTTGAATGACTGTTGAAATATACGGAGTATTATTTACATTTCATTTATATACGCTTGTCAATGTAAATTTTGTAACATTTATATCTTTAATTTTGTATTTGTAAAAATTATAAAAACTTAATATTCTAGTAGAATAAATCAAGATGAATTAAACAAGACCTCATTTGAATATGTTTTTACTTATATATAAAGCGCAAACAATGGATAAAACATAGTTTATGAATAGTGCCTAAAGTCACAACGTAAGAATAAATTGAAATGGAGAGAATATCAATTTTTTATTCCTGTAAAAATAAAAATTTAACCTCTAATTCACTCAATAAATGAAAAGAAATATATAATGTTACGTGGATCGATGCTAAACACCAAAGATACTATTGGAGGACTACATGGGTGCAACTTCAAGGTTGTGGTCAAATTGGGAGTCATTATTTTAGAGATTTGGTTTTATCTATGGTTTAGGGTTAAACTTTGTTAGCAAGCTAGTTCAATTGTCCTCATGTACTATTACCTAAAATATACAATAACATCCAAAAATCATTGATATAAAGGGCCTAATTTCGTATTTTTATGAACAGGGCTTCTAAATTTTTTGCCACGGTGCTATGTTCTATCCACCATTACTTTCATTATTACCACATTAGTGAGAAAAGAAAAGAAAAAAGTGAAAATGTTTTTAAACTTGAAATCAAACAATAGATGTAACAAAGGCAGAATGATGTGAAATTAATTAAGGAAGACAATAATAATTAATACACAATATCATTGATAAGTTCATTGTTCATACATATTTTCGAGTACAAAGGACTGAAAGTAGTACATCAAGAGGCATATGAATACATAATATGCCATTATTGAGGATATATTTGGGAGCACTCAGAATAATCTCGTGTTTGTCTTTGGTCATCCTCCATCAAAGTATAGCACTTTACCAAAGGCTAGAAATAACGAGGCAATGTAACATGCTGTAAAAAGAAGAGGCAAACAACATTAGCAGAACTACATACTTAGGCTATATTCAGTTAGTTTGATTGATTGATCGATTTATCTAAGTTATAACCATGTGGTTTTCGTGTTTGAAAACTCAAAAAATAAAATGAACTTAGTCCTAAAAATTATCCTAATAAGACCTAACACTAAAGTTGTTATATATTGTTTAACATACTTGTTATTTTACTATAGACAATGTTAATTTCTCCTTGCTTACTAACTTATGTTTTATTAAATTGTAGCCAAATTTTCTACTAAAGAACGAGTAGATAGGGTATGAAGTATAATATATTTTAAATAAAAGTACTTACGGAATTAATCACTGTCGCTGCTACTATAACCATCATGATGACGGTGCTTCTTGTATCCATAAGGTTTGTTTTTCTTGTAGCCCATGTGGTGTCCATGTCCATGACCATGATGGCCATGGCCATGTTGTTGGCCCATCCCTGGAATATGGCTAGCAATCTGGCCTAACATGGGGACTTGACCGAGTTGGCCTGAACCATGGCCATGATGGTCAGAACCATGACCATAGTATGGGGCGGAGTGTTGGTTGTGACCATCATGGTGGCCGTAATATGGTACAACATTGTGGTTGTAATGGGCATCATGGTGGCCGCCATTGTGTCCATAATATGGGACGGTGTTGTGGTTGTGATGGCCGTCGTGATGGTTGTAGTGATCATTGGAGTAATAAGGAAATGAGGCCATTGTTAGTTGTTTGTTATTGTTTTCTTGGAATAATTTGATCTTATTGTAACACATATAAATAGGGAATTTGGCAGTACCGTAGTAGTGGCCTAGTGGCAAGAGATAAGGGTACATATACTTTGATTTTGAAATGACTGCATTTTTTATTTTGGATTCTTTCGTTTTGAGCTAAAGAAGGAACATATTGACATATATATTCTCCACTAATCTTTGGTACATAGTGACTCCTTTCTCAAAGTGGCATAGATGCCTGATTTGGTTAAAGTGTGTTTCCAAAGAGTTCTAATTGTATATTTGTATCATTGTATGACCAAATAAAAAAGGGAAAAGAAAGGTGAATCTATCTATATATGTAAAGGGAAAATCAGATCGATAGTTGGGCACTATAGCTTCTTTTGCACTAAATGGGCTAGGCGACATGAACTAAACAAATTACACTGTATTATTAAGTCCAAATTACTTGTTGAAAAAAAAATATAGACATATATATCCAAAACAATAGGGCCTTAATGAGTTAGTGAACATAGGATACAATATATAACTAAGGCCCTATTCTCCTCAACTTATTTTTCTTACAGAACTTATCTTTGTTGAAATCATTAACAATTTATTAAGGATTGAAACTGATTTTTGCTGAACTGAACTTATTTTTACGGAATTAAATTTATTTTTCCTGAAAATAAGTAAAAATAGGACGATGGAAACAGGGCATAAGTTAGTGTATGAACGGGATTCTCCCAAATAAAAACCCGAACCCTTCTCTCTTCTCTCTAAAACACCTAACGATAGCGACTTAGGGTATAGGTTTAGTTTTATTTTAACTTTATGTTAAAAAATAAAAATTTGATAACTAAGATTCAACAATTTGCTTTACAAATAGAATAAGTTCCATTGTGTTCGAAATGCCTGGATGAATTAGCCGCTCACCCGAGTTACCGAGAAGCTTAGACCAGCCTTGAATGGAGATACCGGGTCGTGGCCGGGCCAGCTTATGTCCTAGGGTATGTGGTGTTGTTGTTGCTCACCCAATAAACTTAGTCGGGGCTCCAAACCCGAATAATGGGCTTCAACTTCACCTTACATCATTATTTGGGGTCCGTTTGGTAGAGCATAAAACATTTCCGGATGAAAATAGTTTTTCATGAAAAATATTTTACATTGGAAAACTCATTTTCATGAACAATTTCCATTGTTTGGTTGCATGTAAAGTGATTTTACATTTTTAGCATTTTTCATTGTTTTGTTGAATAAAAAATCAAGTATTTCAATTGTAAAGAAAAATGTTTTCCTTCCAAGTGTGATGGAATATATTTTCCTCCCAATTTTTGGGGAAAATGTTTTCAACATGGTGGAAAACCATTTTCCACCCAAAGTTTTACATTTTAATAATTTAGTCCAAACCAAACGATGTAAAATGGAAAAACGTTTTACGCCCTACCAAACGGACCCTTGATCATCACTTTCTTATACCTGTTTGCCATGACATGATTAATTTAACTCACCTTAATTTGTGACAAAGGCTTAATATCGAAATTTTGATAGTTGTACAAGAAATTAATAATTGGAGGCAAATGGAATTGACTTTTTCCATGCCAAATTAGATTATCAAACCATTACTATTCCCCAAATAGACTCAACTCATAGGTCTATTAACGTGCGTCCAATAATAAATTGTAAGTATTGGCATTTTTATGGATCAGAATTATATTAGAGAAGGTAAAATGTTAGCAAGCACAACTCGAATTAAAGTTACTATTGAAAAATAAATAAAAATGAGTACAAACATCAAACAACACTTTCCCTTCTTTGTAAACAAGGATCTTAAAAGAAAACATCTATTTTTGCTTAATCAATCAAACTATTTTATTCTTGCAACTTTTCAAGCATGAGTTATCAACTTATCACACCCCTAACCATTTAACACTTGAACATGGTTGTAATCCAACTAAAAGCAGCTTCATTTGTTACTTAGCATTTCTGCATAAAAAAAAAATGACAAACAAATCATAGTTAGTTAGAAGTATTTAAATTATTTAGCATTATATATATATATATATATATATATATATATATATATTTTAACAAATAAAAATAATTAAACTTAAAATGATTAAGCTAACAAGTTTAAATTAGGGAGACTTTTTGATAGGGTAAATCATTCATACATTTAAATGCTTTGTGTTGTCTCCATCTTTGCATTCATGAGATTTCTTAGCATGGGTTATCACCACACGCTCTTTAATCTTCCTCTCAATGACTATGGTTTCGGTGTCCTCAGTATCCGAACCAGCAAGGTGAGCCTGAGCCCCATGGCCGAAACACTGGCGTAACTTGTGTTGGCTTCGAGGTTGGCTCACGTTCACCTCTTTGCTCGGCTTGTTGGTGACTTGTCCAAATTTGTGCTCTTTAGTAGGGTGTGCTACAACCATTTGTTGTTGGGGCTTGTTAGTAGTGGCTTGCTCATTTCCATGCTTTTGCCAAAAAAGGAAATGGTGTTTTTTTTCATTGTTTGGTTTAGGTTGATCTTTTTTGCATGGATCAACTTGAGTAGGCTTACATGGTTGCATTGTTGCCATACTTTTTTTTTTTTTTTTCAATTTGAAGTGGGATAGATTGTTTCTTGTATATATGAGAGAAAATTAAGATGGTTTATATAGTTGTTATTGGTATAATTTAGTTGTTATATATATATATTATATATTTTTGCTTTAATTAACATGTTATTCTTGAATGCATGGGCTCAACCGCTAAATGGGGCACAAATTCTCCATGATCATATTTAAGGCTTTTTGTTATTTGATTTTGGTTTTATAATTGAGTTGAATGAGAGATGGAATCATATATTTGATCGTATCAATAAAGCTTTTAGACTCTTCATATTAATTGAATATTTTAAATGAGTGCCCTTGAATTGGAGGAATTGGAGGAGGAAGAGAAACAAATCACAAAGAAAGTATATATTGTTGAAATTTTTAGAATTTTATCATCATTTTAGCAACGAAATTTAGAGACAAGCATGGAGGTGGATAATAGAGCAAAAGAATACAATCGAGTAAATGACAAGAGATGAAATTGAATGTATATATCCGAACATGAAATCATATTGAAATTAAATTATATCCAAAAACAAATTAAACATGAATTAATCCGAACACGAAACCAAATTGAAATACCGATCATCCAATACCCGAAGAGTTTTAAGCTTAACTTAATACAAATTGCATTCACCAAACAAAGTGAAAGCTAAGTAATTTACCTAAATCCAATTGAAACAAATACATCATTAATTTAATATGATGATTGACCCAATGGTATCGCGGGCTCAAATATAATAACTTATATATGTATACATGAAATAATTCTTCGTGATGACTAGAATATACACATTATAATTTGACAACGCAACATATCACTAAGTATACTAGGGTTGAGCACCGGTTCAGAACCGGACCGGGCCGCTGGAATGTAAAACAAAAAAAATTGGATTTGGACTGGACCTGAATTTATTCCGGTCCAGACCTGTTTGACCTTTTTAATATTTTTTTTCCTCTTTCAATTGAAAATTTTAATAAAAAACCTATTGGACCGGTTGGACGGTTGGACCTGAACTTATCTTAGAGACTTAAACTTCAAACATAATAATATAAAATCTAAATTAACGACATACAATCTAATTAGTAACGATTACAAACATCAAAGTACTCAAATACTTCCAACTACATTACAACTTTAGAAGTTTTAGTTATTAATTTTTGAAAAAAAAAAATATTTTTAATAATTATTCAGGTCTGTTGGCCCGGATCTGAAAACCCCGGTTTTGGAACGATCGGAAGACCGACACCTCAATTTTTTTAGACATCAACCTAAACCGGAATCGGCGGTCCGGTGCGGTTTCATGTCCAGACCGGACCTTTGCTCAGCCCTAGAGTATACTCATCTAATCTGGAGTGACTTAAAGGATTCGTTGTAAAACCAATTAATTAGGAGACTCTTTTCCATTTCAATTGAATTGATCTTTATTAATAAAAAATAATTTTACAACTTAAGGAGTAAAATAAAAATTCATAAACTGATATTCAAACCGATCGATCATCGATCTGAATTGAACTGATATAAAAGTAATCCGATTCAAAACCAGCTCATCCAAAATAGCTAAATATTGTAGCACATTCATATTGTCTTCCCACAATCTATTATTCTATTACCATCCTTTCTAGTTTGTATCTCGATCTCTTCTAAACATTACGTAGAATTAAGTTTGTGATTTGTACAGTTGTAGGTTAGTTGTAACATGAAAGCTAACTCCGTAATAAATTTACTTTTTGGCCGATTTCCAAAGAAAATGTTTCATTGGCCATAAAAATCATGGTACGTATGCAAAATTTTATGCTAAGTATATGTTGTTTTCATGAAATGAGTGAAAAGTGAGAAACTTTGTTCCCTCATTATGACCCTTGACTTCTGTGCTAATATAATTATGAAAAGAGTGTGGTAACACCTTCCACTTAATTAATTATGTAATCTAATGACTTAATATTAATGTGTGTTTCTTTAATTTAGGTGTAACCGAAATCATCATTAGCTAAAAAAGGCCTAATTAAGCTAATTATGAAGTTGTGGGTCTAGTATGCATGATTTTGGGATTTCTGTTTCCCAAAATTTGTTTTGTTGTAAAGGAGAAACATAAAAATCTTGTTGCAATCAATTTTTGCGCTAAAACAAAAGACACATTAAAGTGTTAACTATCAAATGTGGCACCTCACATTTACATTAGAACATCAATCATATGCTTTGATATATTCCACTTTTTTTTCTTTTTTTTCTTTTTTTTTTTAATAAAGAATTTGTTTAGTTAATCTTTTATTAATTCATTTATTTAACTTAAAGAAAAAGATTTTTCACTCAAAAAAAAAAAAGAGTTTACTTTATTGAAATTTAAAATTTTAAGTTCTAATAACTTTTAGATAAGTTAAAATTATTAGAATATCAACTCAACCAAAAGTCTAAGCTGATAGTTGAGGTTCAGGAATAGTTTATATACCCTATCACGCCCCCTCACGTGAGATCCCGTTGGGGGCAAATTATTAGATGGCCACCCGGGTGCATATAGTGTTAAATGCATCCTCTTCTAATTAAATGAATATTTGGAGTTTCAAAATGAACATTATACATTTAAAAAATGAACAATAAGTATGAAAGAACATTATACTTTTAAGAAATGAACATTAAAATGTATGAACATTATATTCCTAAGAAATAAAGATATAGGTTTGAAAACACATCAGCTACTATATATATTAAAATGTAAGGTGAATCATAGCAATCCACCGTGTGATGCCTCTTTAATACAACTTCAATGAACCGTAAATGTTGGCCCAAAAACTTGTTATACTTTTATAAGATGAGTATATAGGTCAACAAATGAACACACCTTAGTAAGAAAAGATAAATTTGAGGTTTAAAACTGAATATTAATTATTTACAAAATTTATTAATATTTAGAGTTTTAAATAAATATTCAAAAACTTCACAAATTGATATGACAAGCAATAACAAAGTTTTGCACATTTAGGGTGCCAAAATGAACATTCTACGGTTAAAAAGTGAATATTTATAGTCAAATATGAAAACTCAAGCTTATTTGATGAACTTGAAAAAAGAAAAAAAATGAACAAATTATTTACTATATGATAATGAACACAGAGTTTTGGGAAAATAAATATATAGAATATAAAATAAATGAATATGACGAAAGACAAAGTAAAATGAATATCAATTATTAATTAATGTTATAAAACAACTTGTGATATCTATTATATGCATCATCTTTTTCAATCAAAATTAAACCTAGATAAATATGTTTAATATTCAGTTTTATGAAATAAACACTATGTGCACATGGTCTACTAAACTCTGTGCTTAATAATTCCACTTAGAAAGGAGTGGGATGAGATCCGAACCAGTGGTTGATATCATATTAAAAGATCAACTCAACAAAAATTCTAAACTGATACTTGAAATTCAGGAATAGTTTATATATTTTATAAAAAAAAAAAAAAAAAAAAAAAAAAAAAAAAATTCGACCCACCCTCCGACATCTAATTTGAACCACGCTTGGATTCCACTTCTGCAATGAACTTAAAACACTTGTCACTCATGCACTCAAATTTGAATCACATTTTTATTCAACTTCAACGCTCATTACCCCAAATCACACCAGAAAAACAACAACAAAATTATTTTTCATACATGATATACAATCAAAAGTCTAATTGGGAAAAATAAGTACAAATAAATTTGCAACATAGAATGCAAATACTGAATATTATATATGTATAAAAAAAATACCATTTGCAAGACAAAATTAATAATCAATAGATAAAATATAAATAATTAAAGCATTAATAAGAACTTAAATATGTAGAAAATAATTGCACCTTAAGGACATCATGTAGATCTTCTGATTTGGGAGGGCACAACATAAAAAGTGAATACCTTAGCCCTTAAGTGCACTATGAAGGAAAACCCGGAAAAAAAAAATCTTCATATTTCTTTTTTATTTACTTCAATGTCCCTTTTTTTTCCGAGTTTGTTTCTATCGTTGACCACTAATTAAGTGTGCTTACTTGTAACTAAATTTTATCAAATATAAATAGTATTATATGATCGATTGATTTATTTTTTCCAATATTTTTATCAAGATTTTGAATTTTTGAAATTTATCCGTCAAGTTAAATATCCCAAGGGCCTGTTTACTTTAGCTAAAAACAACTAAATTGAATTGAACGGAGCTGATCTGAACCGAATTGATCTGAATTGATTTTAAGTTAAAGTAAACAGGCTCTAAGTCCGCCACTTCTTCAAATGGGCAGAGGATGCATGGGAAGTTGATGTAAAACAATGTACCAGTAGTGGTGGGATTTACCGACCGAGGGCCTGTTTACATCAGCTGAAAACAACTGAACTGAACTGATTGGAGTTGAACTGAAGCGAACTAAACTGAAAGTTTTTTTTAGGAAGGATTAATGCCTAGCAAAATAAAAGAAAAACTGAGCTGAACTGAACTAAACTGAGCTGAACTAAACTGATTTTAAAGTCAAGTAAACAGGCCCTGGTTAGATACCCCAGTGATAATGTTAAAACTATTGCACACATGACACACCTTATTATACTCGGTAGTTAATAAGGCCTCGTGAAAGCACTGAACAAATTTCAGGCAGAAAATTAAATAATTTGAATTGTTAAAAGCTCAATAAATGAACTTTTGTTACACTTGGAGCATATAAAAAGTGCACAACACCTCATTTTTTCATCTTTTTAGTTTCTAACTTTATATTACCAACGTAACTCTCAGAAGAAGCCTGCCAAATAACAAACTAAAGAAACAAATTCAGGAATAGAAATATAGAATACTGTAACTAGGATGACTTTTAGAAAGATCAAAGAAAATGGCTTTTAGTAAGTTAGTAACTTTGTTTTTTTCCATTAGTTTTTTAAAGTGTGGTGCCAAAGTGCCAAACTGCCAATGATGTGTTATATATATATATATAGGAACTATAAGTTGAGAGGTTCCTTATACCGTTATTTGGATGACTAACATAAACATGAACAGGAATATGCATGAAAATGTTAAAGAACAAACAAGAATTGAACATGGACTTACTAAGCTAGTAAAATGTTGATTCATAATTAGACATTTAATAATTCTATGGGATTCTATGTCAATAACAACACTATGAATACAGAGTATTACTGTAGTTCTTTTTATCTATTCTTTTGATCTATTTTTTCAAGTGAATATCGAAGTAGCTTATTAATTAGTTGTATTGAGCTAACATGTTTTCCTATAAATCCGGCTTATATAATACAGAGTAGCGCAATTTACTTTCACTACATGGATAACGCTTAAGTTGGATTTGATTGATTTATGAAATAATCCTGTGATAAAATTTTATTTGTTTGGGTAGTTGGTTAAAGGTAGAATGGATGATGTCATAGGTTTGAGATCAATTTTCATATAAATTATGACTTGTGTGAGTGTCTATGTTGACTATGTAGTCATGTAGTAACATAAGTACAAATTTATGAGTCCATTACAATATAAACTACATGAATTGCATTGTACATTTGTCTCTTAGTAATTGACTAATTATCTCACATCTTCACAATTGATTTAATCAATATTCGAACAAATTAAACTTGGTTGTCATTGTCACTTAATAAGATCCAAAAATATAGCTTATATAAGATTTTTATTTCAATAGATTAATTAATTATTAATATGAAGTATATCATCAGGAGGGCAATTAAAAATCCAGATACATCAATTTAGGAAGCATCAAACCTTATCCCTGTCACCACTTTTTCTTAATATAATTGTTAATCGGTTTGTATAATTTACCCAATATATGATTTTGTATACACATTAATTCCGTCAGTGTGTGTAGTATGTATGTAGATTAGATTAAATTGATTTACATAAGTTCATCTCTTTCGATAAAGTATTTTTTGGTGTTTGACAACTATAAGAGCAAGTTGATCATAAGAACAATCGATCCCACAATCACATCAAACCGACAGGAAAGTCTTAACCACTTATATAACTCTCACTCTCTCGATAAATATCATTAGCTGACTATTTTATACATGGGACGAAATTAGCAATGATTCATTAGAGCATGTGACGCTATAAGTCCACGTTTACACATTACCTAACTAATAAAAATATTGTATTCATTAGAAAATTAATTTCTTTTGGAAATTCAAATGAGTTTCACAAAGGTTAAAAATGTGATAATAATAATTGGTGTCATAGTCTAATAAAATCAAACTAAGCATAATCGTACAAATTAGCTCCAATAATATGTCCAAATGACATTACATAATACAATCCCCCAAACAAACGACAATCCATCAATTTAATACCCATTTACAGAAATATTTTATTAAAAAACTATCAATCCTTTAAACAGTCCAACTAAGATTAGTTTATCATATAGTCAAATTAAGCCAAAAAAAAATAATTTCCCTAATTATCTTACTTACATTTCTTTCTAATCACATCATTATCACTAATTTTACTATTAATAGTAACACTCACTCGCTAAAAAAGCGCGTGAGAATGAGTACAAGAATGTCTCACTGAAAAACGTATATAAATTTCTTCGACTGTAAAAATTGAATACTGTACTTAAAATCACAAACACTCTTTCTCTCTCTACCTTCTCTCTCTTCTTCAAATCATAATTCTCAAACAAATAAAAAAATAAATAAAATAAAAATTAATTGCTTCAATTGAATTTTTCTCTCTCCTCTCATATCATTCAATCAATCGACATTTAAGCCTTAGATCCAATTATTCGAGCAATTAATTGAATTATTTGCACTCATTTCTAGGGTTTGAGGAAATTTCAGTTTCGATTGAATGAAATTGAATTGAATTGCGTGAAATTTTGATTGTATGATTACATTCAATTTAGTGTTTTTTTTAGGTTTGATTTAGGGTTTCATTTTTTAGATCTTGTGATGGTATAACAATGAGATTGCGATTTCATGTGAAAATCGCGCGAATTTAGGGTTTTGAAAAAGAGGGGAAAAAAAAAACACAAAAAAAAAATAAAAATGGGATGCATTTGTTGCAAACCATCTGCAATTGAAGATGACAGTAACAAGGAGAGTCCAAGGGAGAGAATTGGGGGAAAAACAGTAGTTTCGTCGTCGGAAATTAGGGTTTCAAGAGAAGATCGAAATCATAGAAATAATGTTAGTAATGAAGGAAATTGTAACAATGATAATAATAATAATAATAGTAAGAATGATGAGAAGGTAATGTTGATTGATAAGCAAGTGAATAATGGAAGTGTGAGGTTACATGGTGAGAGTTTTGAGCGGAAAAGGGAGAAGCCGGATGTGGCAGTTGCTCATCATCATCGTCATCATCCGGCGAGTGGGACGGTACCGAAGGCAGTGGAAGGAGAACAGGTTGCTGCTGGTTGGCCTTCTTGGCTTGCTACGGTTGCCGGCGAGGCGATTAAAGGATGGGTGCCTAGGAGAGCTGATTCTTTTGAGAAGCTTGATAAAGTATGATATTATGTTTTTTTTATTTTTTATTTTAATGTTTTTGTTGTATTTTAAATGTCGGTTGATTTTTGTAGTTGAATTACTGAAGACTAATTTGGGTGCATTGCATTGAATTGTAAATTGGAATTTTATTGGAAACTGGATTAGTGTTAGTGTTCAGTTGTAGTTATTTTAGTGTGTGTTACGAATTTTTAAGAGACAGTAGTTTTGTGTGAGATGAGGAAATTAGAGTGGATAATGTTTCTTTCGAGTTTCCGCTTGATCTTTTGATTACTTTTATGGGTTTAGACAATGGAGAATGGGTCAGAGGAATTAAAAAAAATTATGGTGGAAAAAAAAATCTGAACATTATGAACTATGATTCATTAGATATATTCAAATATTTGTGTTGAATTTTGACTTTGAGAGGATATTTTAAGTTACCTTTAAGTCAATAGTAAGCCTACTACTTTTAGTGATCTTTCGAACACTACTTCACTATCTAATGATGATATTTTGTCTAATGGTGATCTTTAGGAACTCTCTTATCTGCACGAATTCTGCTTTGTAGCCTGTAAGAGGTTCTTTGTTGCTTTGAAAGGTTTCGATCAAGGTCTATGCTTTGTTTCCTAGTGATGTATTGACTTCTGAGGTTTAGGAGAGGGAATAGTTATTGGGCTGGTTTTGATGAAAAGCTGTGGTCTTTTCTTTTAATTTAGCTGAAATCTGTAAAAGATATCTGCTTAAGCGAGATCAATTTGTTGTATATTCAGTTGAATAGGTAACTTGGATTTGCAAATTGTATGATTTGTAATTTGTATAGGCATGTTTCTCTATTATTGTTCATTGTTCAAAAATTGTGTTATTTCTTCTCAGATTGGCCAAGGAACTTACAGTAACGTGTACAGAGCTCGGGACCTGGAAAAAAGGAAAATTGTTGCTTTGAAGAAAGTGCGATTTGACAACTTGGAACCTGAAAGTGTACGTTTCATGGCTAGAGAGATTCACATTCTTCGTAGGCTAGACCATCCTAACATAATAAAATTGGAGGGTCTTGTTACGTCAAGGATGTCTTGCAGCTTGTACCTTGTGTTTGAATATATGGAGCATGATCTTGCAGGGCTTGCATCGCATCCTACCGTAAAATTTACTGAACCACAGGTATATAATCTTAGATTTTTCATAATTTGTTATAATGCTCGATCTTCGTTTCTAAGAATTGAGAATGTTGCCATTAGATTCTTATAAGATTTTTAAACTTTACATTTTATCCTTCATCATGTTTCAACCTTCTAATCCTTATATATATGCACAGGTTAAGTGCTATATGCAGCAGCTGTTATCTGGACTTGATCACTGTCATAGCAGGGGTGTTTTACACCGGGATATAAAAGGGTCTAATCTTCTAATAGATAACAATGGGACACTGAAGATTGCAGACTTTGGTTTGGCAAGCTTTTATGATCCCCTTCAAAAGCAGCCTCTGACGAGCAGAGTTGTAACTCTTTGGTATCGGCCTCCGGAGCTTTTACTTGGCGCAACATATTACAGTACAGCAGTGGACTTGTGGAGTTCTGGTTGCATACTTGCTGAACTTTATGCTGGCAAGCCAATAATGCCGGGGCGAACAGAGGTACTTGGTCTACTTATAGTTGAAAATCAAGTGTACTTTTTTGATTCAGTTTGTACACTACTGGGAGGATTATGTTTATGCAATCATTGTCTATGTAATCAGTTTGTGATGATGTTTGAAAATTAAATGTGCACTTTTGATTCAGTTTGTACACTGCTAAAATTTTATCTGCTGATTTCTGGTTTCAGTGAATTTTATTTTTTTGGTTTGGTAGTGTCATTGAGGCAGGAAATTCTTGAGGTGTTGACTTGTTCTTAAATATGACATTTGTGTGTGAACATGAGGTAAAAGTCAATCTGGGGATCAGATTAGTATTCACCTAAGTAGATCTTGGGGTACTAAGTTCTTGAAAAGCACGGAAACTGCATGCTAACTAGCCCAACAATGTACTTTATATTTACCTAATCAAGATAAAGACTTTTTTCCTTTCGATTGCTTAGAAGCATTTAAAATTGATTTACCTTAGGAAAATGGCATGCCAATTCAACGAATTGATCAGTAATCAGGATAAGTCTTTGCAGAAAGGTATATTATTTGTAATGATGAAAATCATTAGCTTCTGGGGAGACTTTGTTTTGTACATTTGCATATTTTAGGTATCACCCCCATTGATGATACAGGTGTCTACAATATTTCAGATGATCAAATGATCCTAATTGTGACATTTGTTTCTAGGTGGAACAATTACACAAAATATTCAAGCTTTGTGGCTCACCTTCTGAAGAATATTGGAGAAAGTCAAAGCTTCCCCATGCAACAATCTTTAAACCCCAACAACCTTACCCCCGCCGTGTTGCCGAGACGTTCAAAGACTTTCCTGCTCCAGCTTTAGGCCTTTTGGAGATTCTGCTTTCAATTGACCCTGCTGACCGCAGAACTGCCTCTTCTGCCATAAACAGTGAGGTAGAATATTTTTTCTAGTTGTAATCTGAAGGAAAAACTTTATCAGCTGATTCTAATTTGTGATACTTTTATTTATTTTGTATTTCTTTTTTGCTTCCAGGGAGAAGTTTATGCTTTTGCTTTGTCCCCTAATATCATCCTTTAAAATTCTGATACTTTTTTCTATCTTAAAACAGAAAATTGGTTTCTTGTCATTTATATTTTCTGTTGCTTGTAGTAAGAGTTTCAATTTTGCAAAAGAGACCTAAAGATTAAGGCTTTGCACTTAGATTATGGGGTATCAGCTGGTTTCCTTGTCAATTTCCTGGTTAACTATGCTGCAATGTTTTGCGTCTATGTTTTGACTACCGTACAATCTTTTATTTATTTACGTGTCTTGACTTTTTGAGGCTTCTTTGGTGTTTCAACTTTTGTGCTTATTGATGTTTTTGTCCTTTTTTTTTTAGTTTTTTACTACGAAGCCATTGCCTTGTGATCCATCAAGTTTACCAAAGTATCCTCCAAGCAAAGAGTTTGATGCGAAAATGAGAGACGAAGAGGCTAGAAGGTATTTTTAAATTTGAATTTTTATTGCGCTCTTTATGGCTTTTGCTTGTAAGTTGATATTTTTGTGAAAAATAAGTGGTTTATTGAGAATAAATAAATAAACCGTATTAACATAATTTTAGCTGGTTCTAATATTGGTTTTTTGAGTAACTCTATATATGAGAAAAGAACAAGTACTACATTTGTCTTTTTTTAGTTTACATTTGCCTTCTCACATCTCCCAATACAAAACTTACAATATTAATATCTCAAGTTTGGTATAATAAAAACTTATAAAAATTATATATTTGGAAAGTTTTCATTAAGACAAATCAAATAAGATCCTTTATGACTATGTTTTTCCTTACATATTAAGCCACAATTTGAGTCAAAGTTGCAAGATGAACAATGCAGAAAGTTAGTTTGTAGCAAGTATATAAGTACCGAGGGAGTACATAAAATGCATAGATTTTGCTGAAGTGGGAAACCAACTAGAAATTTTGGTTCTTTCTGTATAGCAGCAACATTTGTGGCTGTGATCCCGTGATCTGAGGGATGGGATAAGTTGAACTCTTAGTTCATTTCCTCTGCCTTCATAAATGTTTTAGCCCTTACAAAGATCCAGTTCCAGTATGATGTGCAAGCAAAAATTCCAGGTCTTTCCCTGTTAGCTTCTGAAACTGAACCATTCCTCGCTGTTAGTTCTGCTTTCACCAACTGTTAGGACAACACTAAATGTTTAGGGTGTACTGTAGCTCACTTGTATGACATAAAGAAAAGGGTCTTTTGGTAGAAAGTAGTCAAGAGTCAAGACTTATATGTGACATGATGGGTTCCTAAAAATAGTTTGTAATTCTAATTTAATTAAGCTGTGGACACAGCACATATACTTATTTTGATCTTACTATTCTTAACAGACAAGGAGCTGCTGGGACCAGGGCCCATAGAGGTGACGCTGAGAGGAAGGGAACAAGAGAGTCCCGAGCCATCCCTGCACCTGACGCCAATGCAGAATTAGCTGCATCCATGCAGGTACTCTTTTCTTACTATTCTTCAACTCTTCAAAAGCCTTTTTGCTACATATTTTAAACCAAGATCTTTCATTTATATATGGGGGCTTTGAGTTCTTATTGTAGTTTGAGTGGTTAGTGGTTACAACAAACACTTATAGTTGTACCACTTTTTGACTCTATAGGGCACTGCCTCACTTGTGTTGATAGCTAATCCTTTTTTTTTTTTTTTAAATTTTGTGGAGGGTGGGGTTGGATGACCAAATGGAATGATTAATTTTGGTTCATGTAGCCGACCCCAATTTTTTTTTGGATTAAGGCTAGGATTGATTGATTTGTTTGGGGGGGCTGGAGCGCAGCTAGGGATTAACGTCAAAATTATGGGCGTACAGTCTCTTCATATTTTTGTTCAATGCTTAAAAATAAAAGGTGAATTGTAAAATTGGCCGTAAAACAGTGACTTCGCATTGGGATAGATCTATTTAAGATAATCAACTGTATGCATGCCTGAAATTGGTCAAAAGCTCCAACCTCTCACTTGAAAAGAAAGAGAGAAAAAGGAAGTGCAAGGTCTTAATCCTCTGTACTCATGGAGTTCAGCCATTTTTTTTCTAGTTCTATTCTGTTATGCCAGGTCATGGATTGGGCTATTTATAATTGTTAGTGAAACAGTCCTAGTGTTGCCGTCGTTGGCTGGGAAGTTCAGAATTTTCACTTGTTCAGTTACCACTTTATGCAGTGTCAAATTTGTTAATAAGATCATTATATGGTTTTTAACAAAATATAAATTTTGCCATTCAATCTTGACCATTTGGATCCTTAACTACGTACGTATGCATTCATAAAATTTAGGAATAGTTGAGGTATTGTAGATGTATACTAGTACATTGGGTCAGAACCAACAAGGGGGTGAATATAATCGCTGAATAGGCTTTAGTTAGTTGTTGGGACTTGGGATATGAGATATGGAAAATATGTTGTGTGATAGCGATGTAGTTTCTAGACTGATATTGAAGATATATTAAACAAGATAACTTCCTCATATTCAAACATTAGTGAAGTGTTTGTTTATATCCAAAAATAACTTGCTGATACTCAGGGAAAATTGATACTCAATGTTATGCTATTGGGTAACTCGAGCCAAATTTATTATTGCTAAAAATTGAGCATCCTTTACTTGATCCTCCATGGCCCATAATAAACCAGCTGATAATAACCCGATTAGTCAATTGACATGCCTGTGGATATGCTCGTCCTTGCTGTTGCACTTGCAGAGTAGCTTAGAAGAATTGTCCTGTAGTTGAGTTATATCGTGTATGACCTGCCAAAAATTTGGTGACCTGCGTCAAATATTTTTCCTGGTCCTAGTAGTGCTAACTGCTACGCTATATTCGTTTTTTTTTTTTGAGGGGGGGGGGGGGGGGGGNGGGGGGGGGGGGGTAGAAACCAATTTTTTTCTTTGCTGATGCAAATTAATTGTGCTAAAAAAAGGGTTTTAAATTTTGTAACTACTAATCATAGTAATAAACACATATTTTGCCTGCCCAGTTCTTTTAATCATGTCATTATACTTGTGGATATGCTATTTTCAGAAGAGACAACCTCAATCTAATTCGAAGAGTCGAAGTGAGAAGTTCAATCCTCAACAGGAAGATGTTGCTTCTGGCTTTCCAATTGAACCCCCTAGAGTATCTCAAGTACTTGAAGAATCTGGTACAAGCAGGCAGGGGCATCATCATAAAAGAGCATCACATTCGGGACCTCTTGTTAACCCATCAGCTTGGGCAAAGTCTGGTAAGAACTTGGATGATGCTCCCAAAGTGTCAAATGGGGCTGATTCATCAGCTGCATCTGGTCCTATGGCAGCAAGAAGGAGCTTCTTATCTGAGGCTAAGAGAGAAAAGTCTAGTTCTCTTCAATCGGGTGCTCCGAAAGTAGGTACGAGGTTTCCTGGATCCTTCAAAGAGTCATCAGAGTCCATGACTCGGCGAGATCAAGCTAATCAATCGCAGGCTCAAACAAGCTCTCGCCAAAATGAAGATGGTAGAAGCAGCAATAAAGATACTGCTCTTGTAAGTCCATTCTTTCACTCTCTTTTGTTTTATTTAACTAGTATTTATTTGCTTGTTCAATGCATTTGTTCTTTTGTAATTTAACTAATTCAAATTGGAAAAAACTGAATTATATAAGAGCAATAATCAAATTTACAAACAGAAAATGATAGACAAGCTGCTAATTTGCTCAATTAAAACAAATTTGACATTAATTAATAGGAAATCCTGAACGGTGGACAACTGAAATAGCTTGTAAAGGGGAGTAAAAGAGTTAAAGGCTAAGATGATGAAAGGGAGGGAAATGGGAGAGAGAAAAGAAAACAATAGTTTAAATTACAAAAGATAAATAAATTGTGGATTGTTTAGAGAGGTGGGAGGGCAACTCAGACAAGTGGCAAGTAATTTTTCATATTTCAAAGGAATTACCCAATAGGTAGGTATCCCTTTTCTTTTCCTTTAATTCTAATCTATTGTGATATATATATATTCTATTTTCCAGCTTGGTTATGGATCAAAGGGCAATAAAATTCATTACTCAGGACCTCTAATAGTCCCTTCTAGCAACATGGATCAGATGTTGAAAGATCATGATCGCCATATTCAAGAAGCCGTAAGGCGAGCACGCATAGACAAGGCTAAAAACAAAAAGATACAGGCTGACGGAAATCATGTACCAACCAATTCATTGTTTGTTGCTGGGCGCTAAAGCAGAGTAGGTGATGTTGATGTAAAGATTTAGGGCAAAATTGGCTAGAAAGATAGATCCAAATATAGCTGCAATCAATGATTTTTTTGCCTTTCCGGAGTAAGAGTCACGTCTCGTTTGGAAGAAATCCAATTTTTTTTCTCCTGTACAGGTCGGTCTTGCCAAAGTAAAAAGATGGCTAATGGCTGTTTTGCTCCAAGCTTGTGGCTCCTCCTATTAACTACTCACTTGTAACCAGCTATTTATCTGCAATTGCTGTACCAAAACATGCCATTCTTTTAGAGATTATACGTGCTGCAGTTGGCAGGTATAAATTAACATATACAGCGATGATTGATGTAATTGAGGGCATCAACTTGGTGCTGGGTGAAAATTTAAATCCTTCGAAATTCTCTACATATATGCAGTTTCAGAATGGTAGTTTTGGTTGTGCTCCGTATGTCGCTTCATATGGGTGTTCAAGTGTTCAAAACTACTCTTAAAACCAAGATTTTGACAATTATGTTGAATTTTGGACAAGTTTGTCATGTAAACCATCTAAAATTCCTGTTCTACACCCATTTAATGTATGAAGATGTCATGAAATATGTAATCAAAATGATCGTTCCATGTTTTGCTGCAATGAGAAATTTAAACGCCACAAAGCTTTTACTCCATAGTACTTACAGTTAGACTCAAAAAGCTTTTTGATAGTATTATCTGAACTGGATCCGGAAAATTCGGAATTGTTTTTTTTTTTGCACACCCCTATTGATAAAAGATGGACACGAAAGAGTATCAATACTCCGCATGTATTTGAAAGAACAACTTGGTAACTAGCTAGTGAACTTTTGATGGCTTTAAAGAGTTTAAACCAATTATGGCACTAAAATTTTTGTATGTCCATTGTTTTTGTGTATGGAAGCACAATGACAAAGATGAGAACCGATCTTAGGGTTTTATGTAATCATCAAAGCCTCAAAGCTATTCCTCTCTTTTTTAAAGGTTTAACGGGTAGTAATATAAGCAAATACGTTTTTTTTTTCTCTCTTTTATTGGACAGCTTGAAAAAATAAGATGGCAGACCAAAAGGAAAATGGGTTGTTGATTTGAGTTTTCTAAACTAATTGTTAGCAAGTTAGAAATTTGACATCAAATTAAAATTTTGTTCCCCTCAAATGCCGTCCTACAATATTAAAACTTATTTTTGGGATAGTTGATACACGTAGACGTAAGGGTGTTTTATTTAGCTGTGCAAATTAAAGAAAGACATGGTATACACTACGCCGTCGCTATACAAAGAAAGACTATAGTTACTTGATTGCACGTTGCAATTTCAAATAAGACATGCACGTACTTGCCAAATTTAATCTTCCTATAAATATTCTCCATTTTCAAATTTCAACCTCAATCAATAATCACTACAATTAGATTGTTTTTCATTTGACAAAAGAGTTTGAGAGCAGTGATGAAGAGAGGGAATTCGTCTACCGCGGCACTTGCTCTAGGGCTCATTGTCATGACCTTGGTTGGCCAGTGCTACGGCCAACTTGCTGAAGGGTTTTACAACGGTAAATGCAAATCCGGTAAAGGTAAAAACAGTGTTGATGTCGATGTTGAACAACTTATCTTCAATATAGTGGCTTCAGCTTTTAGTCGCGATCCCACTCTTGCAGCTGCCATGCTACGTATGCTCTTCCATGACTGCTTTGTTGGGGTATGGTACTAGTTGCATGTCTATAAGCATCTGCTATTTACGTATGTTTAATTTCATCGTATTGGGATTACAATAAACAATTTTTATTTTATATATAATTTCGTATTGTGAAGATGAATTCAACATAATGAGTGTTTCATGTACAATACATCGTATTAATTATACATATTTAAAAAGTAAAAAAAAAAAAAAAAAAAAAAAAAAGTGAACTTTGTGAAGATAGTACGTAGTTGGTTATTTGAAAGTATCTAATAATACTTGATACCAATATTTTTGTATAGGGATGTGATGCATCAATCTTACTTGATGGACAAGGCACTGAGAAGACAGCAGGACCAAATTTAACAGTGAGAGGGTATGAATTGATAGATGCTGTGAAATTAGCCCTAGAGAATAATTGTCGACAAGTCGTTTCTTGTGCTGACATTATTGTCATAGTCACAAGAGCAACGGTCTTCTTGGTACGTACGTATGTAATCTATTGCTACTATTTCTGATCAAGTTTATAATTTGTTTGGTTTTAGCAAAAGAAGCATATAATGTTTTCATCATAATAACATCACTTTTTACGCAACACATAAGTTTGTCAAGTTAAAACTTTTAATTTTATTGTCGGTCAGGATTTTTTAGTTAGAAGTTCTCATCAGATAATCAGCGAGGAGAAATTTGCTTTGGTATATGCTTGTCCATGCATTTTCTAATTGTTAACTCATTTCTAGTACTCAAATGAATGTGGATTTAATTATATCTTTCAGGCAAATGGAAATTGGTATAACGTCAAAACTGGGAGGCGTGATGGCACTAGATCGGTTGCTGAGGACGCTAATCAAAACCTACCATCACCGACTGAGCCCGTGCCTAGTGCCATATCAAAGTTTAGAGCCAAGAATTTATCTGTTGAAGACTTTGTCTTCCTTATGGGTAAGCCACTAAAATAATTGCTCATAACCTAACCTAATATAATATAATCCTATAAAGTTGATGGACTAATCTACTCCATCTCATTTCACTTGCTACATACGTTTGTTTCATTTTATTAGTTTACTATTTTACGATACGGCTATAAACATACATGCATGTGTGCAAATGTGCAATTAGTCGACATGTAGCTAGTATAACAACACATATATAGAGTTAAAAAATCAAGTGGAAATATATATAACCCTTAGATCTCTAGCATGAGTTCAAGGTTTTGTTTCTCATTGGCCTTAATTACATGTTTACTCCTTTACATGTAGAATGCCTAGTGCTTATATATATATATATATATATCCTTCAATCAACTAACACAGGTGGCCATACCGTTGGAATCTCCCATTGTATTCATTTCGAAGATCGTTTGTACAATTATAACGGTGTTTCCGGAATGTCTGACCCTAACATGGATCCAGGATTTCTCCAGTATTTGAAAAATAAGTGTCCCGAGTTTGGATCTCATAATAATACAACAATCGCCCTAGACCAAGTGACCCCAGATTCGATAGACAATGGGTTCTATAAGTCTATTGTGTCTTATGAAGGGCTACTTCAAATTGATCAAGACATTGCTTTAGACACATTAACTGGTCCAATTGTGTCACAGTTAGCAAGTGATGGAGACTTATTTGATCGTAACTTTGGTGTGGCATTGAATAATTTGGCTGCAGTTGGTGTGCTTACTGGCTCACAAGGGAATATTAGGAAATCATGCCGCTCTACTAAGTGACGCTAATCATTTGTTGGTCGATGTTTCCTGTAGTATATAATTCCCTTTATAAAATGTTGTTGCCATAGTTATGAATTATCGCCGTATTTTTTTTTTTTTTACTCCTAGTACTGATAAAGAAGCTCAAACCAGTTGAATTATCTCTTACTCTCATAAAAGTAAGTTTACTCAACAGTCTTATTACAATTAAGTGAATGAAATACATTTCTTAAAAAATAAATCATCTAATGAGAACCATCATTAAGGTAAAATATATGTGCGATGTTGTTTAGGTACGAAACTAACTACATTACTATGTCGCGTCTATCTTAGATAATTAGATTTTGGTTCAACGACTGACTAGCGAGGTGAGATAGGGTATATTAGACTATATAAGATGCATGTTAGCATGTAAACCAACATATCATAGAATGCGATTGAAGGGTAGCTCAATTCAAATGGTTAAAGTTTTTCTCTCGATCTCAGGAGATCCGATCCTAGGATCGATTCTCCCCCTTACCTTATAGCTCCCTAGCACCGAAAAAACATATCATAGTATGAATGGTCGATCTTTCATTTGAATGCACCATAACCAGCCCGTACATATCAAAATATTATGAGACTTATGATACACATACCAAGTGTATTAGTTGATTTAAATTAATCATTTAAATTTAAAATTAAAATTGATGAGTGGAATAAAACTAAAATAAGAATTAAATTGGTCGATTGTAGCCGTTGCAGGGAAATATCCACTCTAAGATTTATAGCCATGGATGTCCTCCTCGAGAATTGGTTGAAGGCCCCGTGGTGATTATTCTTGCCAAGAAATGACCTGCTGTGGTTGTTCCATTCATCTATAATATATCAGCCAATTGGCGACTCTATTCCTCTCACGATAAACATGAGTGACAGTTATGATGTGGATTTTAAGTGGTACTCTCAAATAGCACTCAAAACTTACGTGTGGAACAATCAAATTCCCACTCTTGGACGAATTTAATTGAAAGCTGATTAATTAGCACACTCCTGAAGCTAATTAATTAGGATCTAAATTCGATCTTCACTCCTGAATCACGAATTTATGAAGAAAACTTGAAAAAATTAATCCCTTAAATTTGCGCAAGAAATATCAGAAATTATTATTGAAAATTCAATGTATGAAACTTATTATTTTACAAAGAATTCTCAAAGCTATTTATAGAACAACCTAACAACTTTCTAAGACCCTAAACAACCTAAAACACGCACAAACCTGCTGAAATTCAGCTTACATGACTCATACATGACTCACAAGATAAGAATGTCACATCATCATTGCATCTTGACCTTATCTTGCTAACAAACTCTAACGAACTTATCTATTCAAGAAAATATCCTAACAACTAATCATCAGAATTATAGCTAAAAATCACGAAAATTGCTTGATGCCCAAGATAGTTAAAATCGTCAAAAATTAAAATTCCGCCATTTTGGTTCGTCAATTTTGGCCAAGAAATGCTTCAAGATTCAATCTTTTAACCAAGAAACCATTCTCCATGTATTTTAGGATAATATGATGATCAAGAACTCCAAAAGAAATGAAAGCAATGATGTCCAAAATGAGAAAAACCATATCAAGTGAAATGGGAAAAAACTCATGGACCAAACCAACTTGTTTCCTGTAACCACCATCTGTATCCATCCTGTAAGTGCTTAATTAAATTAATAATTAATTACAAGTGACTAACATATTAGTATGAACACCTACTCCACCAGTGAAATGTATAAGTGACTAATGGTGTTGACTGAGGAAGCCACCATTCTCATCCACAGTGTCATCAATCTTCACCGTAGTCACCCATACCTGTGATTTATCTCTATCAAACCCAATAGGATTTAGTATAATGTTAATTGGCTCATCCATTATTGGATTGATATAGGTTATCTCACTTGTACTCAAATTCACATCAAGTTACCTGACTTACCTCCCAACCATTGGCTCGAACAAGTTTCCAATGGGAAAATCCTAGTTTCAAAATAGCCAAAATTGTCAGAAATTATCTATTAATTAAATGTCTGATTTTGTGAACAATTACCTAATAAAAACTTTTAGTTACTAAACTACCTATTATAATTCCTTTGATTAGGTAGCACTACCATATACCTTTTTTTTTTTCCCGAAATTTTCCAACCAGTGGGCCACACTATTAAATATATATATAGCAAAAAATAATCCAGTTAACCACTCCCTTGATCACAATTTTCTTTCCTCTACAGAATGACACAATAATGTTGTTAAGCCTAACACCTATATGCAGGCATTTATTTGGTTCATCTGACCATCTCAATAGATTTGAATTATCCAACTCCAAAAAAACAACAAACCTCAGCTCTGCCCTAGCCACAATCCCCATATGTAAATTCAATATGCTCAGGTTGTCCATCCCCATTCAATAGTTTAAGGAGCAAAAGATGGCCATCATTATAAAAGCCATGGGAGACTCACAACCCTAACATGGGTGAGGGGAACAATACTTATAAAGGTTTTAAAATTTTTAATGTAGACCATCATAACTAAAAATTTGTACACATTCAATTGAATAGTAAAAATAATATAGTGCAGTTAGTTTTTCGTAGTCGTGATTTTATTTTAATTCAACTTCAATAACTAAAATTTCACTTACATTTTTAGGGAATTGTATTTTTTTTTTCAGTAAAATACTTCTTCCACTAAAATTTCGGTGGGAAAAATAATTCACACTAAAATTGGGTCAAATACTCAATAAGGGTTATGTTATAACAATTTTTGATTAATTCAATTCATTATAGTTAAATCACTTTTATATATTTAGTTCATTTTTAGTTTAGTGTAGTTGATTTCCATTCGGTTCAATTTCATTTATTAGAACTTATACAGTTCACTTGTTCAGTTAATAAAATCCATCTTCAATTCAGTTAAATTAGATCACTGATTACAGTCTTAATTAACTCAAATTGAAAGCTTTACCTTCAATACGGCAACTCCAACACTCAACAACAACACACGACGCCGAAACTCAACTTCTATTTTACTTCTCTCTTCCACATGCACTTTTGTGACTTTGTCAACGCCTAAAGTAACGTGTTATTATTATTATTATTATTATTATTATTATTATTATTATTATTATTATTATTATTATTATTATTATTATTATTATTATATTACTATTATTATTATAATATTATTATTAATATTTTATTTTATTGCATTTTTTTATTTGCTACATATCCGGCCTCTCGGATTAGATATTTATGCTACATAATAAATATACGATTCTATTTGGTAACTTAACTAAATCTTGAATCGGACCGAACTAGAACTAATTGTCAGGTTATTGTTCTCTTGTTTATTTCCTCAAAATAATAGAGTAAGACATCGATTTATCAAAACCACAATTTTATAGAATAATTGAGAGAAAAAGTGAGGTATTAAAGAAGATGAGAAAATTGGTTACAAAAATGACAAAAATAAGGATAAAATTGTACATGTTCATCTGGAGACCACAACCCAAAAAAGGTAATGTAGCAAGTAATTTGAAATTTTCCTTATGAGTATACATAGCAAGTAAAAAAAACCCGAAAGGAGTAGAATGAATTGAACAAAATTAATACATTCCTTTTATTTGTTACACGTCTCATAAGTGATGTTCCCTTTTAATACAATTAGAATATTGTATATTTTTTTTATCAACTTTCTCTTTTTACCAAAATCCCCTCATATAAATACCCTACTAATCATAATATCCCTCCATAATTACCCTTTTTATTTTTTTGGATTTCTTTTTGTTGGAATAAAAAAAAGAGCAATAACCTTTTCTAATGCAAAGTTTAAGTAAATTTGATATGATTTTTTGAACAATTAAATTATAATTCTAACCCTACTTATTCATATCATTAAATCACATGTAGGAAATGTAACAAATAAAAATAAACGGATGAAGTATTTTATTTTTCAAAAAAAACATTAAAAATGCCAATTTGTTTAATTAAGGGGGTAATTGTCATTTGTCAATGAGCCGGCTTCCTAGGAAACTCAAATCAATTAGCTGTGCCAACAAAATTTTAAAAAGATAAAAAATCATGGTATACACACAAAATAACAAATCGGTTAATTAGTTGGTTGCACGTAGCATATGCTTGTACTTAATGTACGATTTAACATTATCCTGGAATGTTTGACATTTTAATTTTTCTATAAATACCTTCCATTTCATCCCCATTCATTTACTACAAATTAGATTGATTTTGTTATAGTTATTACATAAAAAAAAAAAAAAAAAAAAATTCGACTAAGGTAGAAGTGTTAGCTAGCTAGTCATGAAAAGAGAGAAATCGTCGACGAGTGCACTAGCCTTAGGGCTCATTGTCATGACCATGTTTGGTCAGTGTTATGGTCAATTGGAGTTGGGATTTTATGTAGGCAAATGCTCCCGTGGAAGAAATATGGAAGTTCACGTTGAGCAACTTATCTTTGAAATTGTCGACTTAGCTTTCAGTCGCGATCCTACTCTTGCAGCTGCCATGCTACGTATGCTTTTCCACGATTGTTTTGTTAGGGTATGCTTCTAGTGCTCCACAATCACCAAAATTTAATTTTACTAACATTGTTAATTTTTTTTATTACATATTGACGTAAAAATTTACAAATATTTATTCTATGGAGATTCATATTAAGGCAAAATTAACAAAATCTCAATTAACAACATTTTTACGTCTACATATATATAAGGTGTATATATAATGTACTCGATTTTTGTAAAGTTTATTAGCTAACAAGTTATACATATATGTTGTTGTGTGATTTCATAAAAAAGGTCTGTAAATACTTAAATACTCGATAACACTTTAATTAATTTATATACTACGTATATAGGGTTGTGATGCCTCACTCTTACTTGATGGGGAGAACTCCGAGAAGACCGCGGGGCCAAATTTGACTGTTAGAGGATATGAACTCATAGATAATGTAAAAGCCGCTGTGGAGAGAAGATGCCGAAGAGTTGTTTCTTGTGCTGACATTATTGTCATAGTCACAAGAGTAACGGTGTACTTGGTATGTATTATTGCTATTGCTTTTGATCAATTTTTATTCTTTTCAATAATCTCAACAAATAAACTATAGTAATGATCGAGCTATATATATATCACTAGGTTGTTTCAATGGTGTATATGTACGTAGGCCGAGTTGAGTCCAAAGTAGTCGTACTTGACTAACTTATTAGTAAGGTTGTCGAGTTGTTCATTGTTGTTTACTTGAATGAACAAACGGAAGTTACATTGTGTAGGCAAGTGGGCGCACCAATTGGTACGAAGTTAAAACTGGGAGACGTGATGGGACTACATCAATTGCAGGCGAGGCCAACGAAAACCTTCCTTCGCCATTTGAGCCTGTGCCCGGTGCCATCGCCAAGTTTCAAGCCAAGAATTTATCTGTTGAAGACTTTGTCCTTCTTATGGGTAAGCTACCAAAATACTATATGTATATTATCCAACCAAAATTAATACTCTTATGAGTTTGATTTAAAACAAATAAAGTACGAAGTAACAAAATTGATATAATGTATTGAATAGGTAATATCAAATATTCATCAATTGATATAATATGTTAATAGTGTCACATGTTATTAATTAGAAACCGACAAAGACTAAAATACGTTTGGACGTTAAACATCTAGTTAGAAAGTAAATTAAAGATTACGAGAAATATATATATATATATATATAGTATGCTAATAGCTAACTCGTCTTTCCAATGAAAAATGCAGGCGGCCACACCGTAGGAATCTCACAATGTGGTAATTTTCAAAGCCGTCTATACAACTTTGGGGGCATTAACGGAAGGACGGACCCTAGCATGGATCAAGGTTTTAGCCAATTTTTGAAAAATATATGCCCACAAAATGGGTCTGGTGGCAATGTCACTGTACTTGACAATATTACCCCTAGTTTAGTAGACAATGGCTTCTACCAAGCAATTTTACTTCGTAGAGGGGTTCTTCAAATTGATCAAGACATGGCTTTTGACCCAATAACTGGTCCAATTGTGTCACAATTAGCTACAGGTGGTGACTTTAACCATAGGTTTGGTTTGGCTTTGAATAATTTGGCTGAGATTGAGGTTCTTACTGGCTCACAAGGCCAAATTAGGAGATCTTGCCGTCGCGCCACTAGAAATTGATCATAATTAAATTGGTTTAATTAAGAGTCTTAATTAATCAAAATCTTTGTTTGGATTGAGTTATTTCATGATTTTTTGATTTTTTTTTTTTTTTTGTTGTTGGCTAAAAATCTTTGTTGAGTGATTTGATTTTCATAATAAAACTTGTAACACATATCTAACATAGTAATATCTACCAATGCAATGTGTACCTGGGACTTATGTTGGGTACTTCAGAATGTATTATGTACTCATTTTTCTCACATATTCTCTAATGTAATATGTTTTGTCGCAAACCTAGGATATGCCACTTCACTTGCACATAATCATCTGCTTTTTTTTTTTTTTTGACTTTATAGCATCAAAGTTCTCCAATTCTCCAAATCATTACTTTCACCTGATCTGATAAGGTTGTTGCCTATTGTGGTAATTAACTTTACCTCTCAGCATCAATTTCGACAGTTATCTAACTCATAATTAAACCGCGCACAATTTAATTGCAATCGATGAAATTCAATAATAGGAGTTTAATTGCTAATAGAGAACTAATTAATCCATACTTAATTGCTCCATTAATAGGTTCAAGGATTCCCTAAACCCTAGAAACGGCTACTCACTCATAATTGCAAAAGAGCCAAAAACTAAAACAAATTGCATGGAAGAATTAAACTAATCAAACAACTACAATTAAATAATTACATTAACATGAACTAATTAACAAAACTAATTATCAAAGCTAAATAATAATCAAACGTAAACTAAGTAAATTAATTGATAAATAGAAAGTAAAGAAGGTTACCAATTGAATGAAATAGAAATTGAATTGATTGAACTTTGAGAATCCAAAAAACAAAAACCTAAAACCATTCTAGAGAGATAAATTAAGCCTAATTGTGTTTTTGAAAAGTAAAAAGTGATAATAAATGTCTAAGTGACGAGTGACACATAAATCGTGCCCTTATTAACCCATAATTAATTGGATTTTTATTAATTAAAATTCAAAATACAAAGCCCAGCAGCAAAACTCATTTTCCACACTAGGAGTGGGTGCACCGTTGTGCAATGCAATGTGTGGGCCGGGCGCCCCTCCTGAAAAACTTGAAATCTGACATCTCTGACTGACTGAGGGGGCGCAAAAGAATGAATGGTGCAAACGCTCCTATAGCCAAAACGACTTTTTTGCAGCTTTTCTTCTTTTCCTTCTTTCCACTTGACTTAGAGATTCAGCTCATGCAATTCCACTTTGCCTCATCCAAGCTTTTCGGCTCCTATCTGAACATCGATTTCTGTGCTCCTTTATACATAAATTAAACAAAACCGAGCGTAACAACCGTGAAAGATAAAATTAATTAAAAAGACTCTAATATAGCCGGATTAAACCAAACTTAGCAAAACTCATCGGAATGACCAAAGAATACAATACAAGACAAAACTAAGCCAAAATAGAGCACTTAAGCGCACAAAAGACCAAACAAAAAGAAAAACCCTATAAAAACTAGACTTATCATCATCGTGAATGAAAAATGATTCAATATTTTTTTCTTATCAATCATCACTCGCTATTATTATGCATTCAACTCTAGTCTAGGGTTGGCCGTTAGCTAGCTCTCTTTGCAAGATTAATTCGAACTTGTTTGTTACTCGTTCTGTTTCATGAACTTCCTGCCACTTCTACTTTACATGTATGTCAATAAAAATTTATGTGTTAAATATTAATAAAGTATCAATTAATAAATATTAATTGTATATTAGTATCAATTATAGATATTGCATATTAATAGAATACATTTCATTGAGATGAATCAAATAAGACCCATTTATTGACAATATTTTTTCTTATGTTGACTAAATTTTTTAAAAGATACTCGCTACTTGTGAATAGTGATAGATTTCTTTATGATAGGAACAAAGGGAGTACCATTTATTGTTTTCAATTTATGTCATTTCCCAAATTGAAACAAAAGCCGATGACAAGTGATTTTGTATGTACTTATCTATTGTTAGTTTTCAAATTCATGTTGATTGTAATGAGTATGACTAAATTTTATTCTTTACTAGCAAAATTATTACTCCTTAACAAAAAGTTATGAAGTGTGGCGGCACCCTAAAAATAAGACAATCCTAACAAAAAGAGGGGTTACTGAAGTAGCATATCTTTTTACGGAAAATTAAATTGATCTATCTTTTTAAAGTTATACGACCTATGTACTTAAAAAAAAAATTCCTAGTCGCTAAGCCCCAAAAAATTGCATCCATTAAAAAAAAAGCCCCCCAAAAATATGTTTGAGTATATGCTAATCATTATCTAATGGCACATAGTTGAACTGATTAGCATTTGACATCCTCATAATTAAAAAATTGAATTGCTAATAATCTATAATTATCCGTATTTTTTAATTTGTTAAGAATGCTAGGTTACTGGAAATATACGGTTCATCGTAATATCTTTTGTATAATGGACTATCAATAATAAAACTATTGGTCAACGATTAGCTAGCCGTGTGAATACTACGTATATATGTGAGTCAACTCTGTGAATTTCCGATCTACATTCATTCTACTAAGAATATTTTGTTAAAATGTTCAAGCATATGTTATGTTTTCTCCATTCAAGTCTCTTAAATAAGCTGGCAAATAAAACATACACATGTTTCCACGTATATTTGTTTATTTTTTTGATTAAAAGATTAACCGACATAATATCCTAATTGAATATGATTGACAGACAATTTGGGTATTCAAATTAAAATCAACTAGGTTTGAGTTGCGTACGAGGTGTACGAAATTTGCATCTTAAGATTTCTTATAATTCATACATTGATGTAGATTATGTTTAAAGAATCATTATAAAAAATGTAATCAAAGGGGATTATTCAGCATAGATATTTAGTCGGAAAAGCTGTAGGCTTGTGAAAAATCAAAATTTTAATACAGAGTATATCGATTAATAAAGTGGTTATATAATGAGAGAAACAAAAAACTAAAATACTCCGTAAATAAAACAACAAATGTTAAAAAGGGTAAAAGTGAAAGAGAAATTTTCCGATCAAATAAGGGAGTTGACTTTAATATAGTGTACAAATTTGAGTTCAACAGTTATATTTTTTTGATGGATCCAATGAGTTATTTAGATGGAAAAAAATTGCTACTCCGTACAATATAAGATGAGAATAATTAAAATAAGAAAGTCGTAATCATAATTCGTGTATCAAGTATTAGAAAAGGCATAGTAACATGCAGCTAAATGTTAGAAAATGAAAGGAATGTTTGATTGTCTGCAACAACTGAAAGTTTGCTAATTCTAGACAAATTGTTTTGTATATGAGGTGATTTAACAAATTGCAAGGTTACATGATGTATATAATGAGTATGTATAATAATAATTGGAAAACACACAAATTTATAACTATTACTCCAATAAATCAATGACATCATTGTTGGATACTTCTATGTGTTTGCATTGCATTTCATAAATGAGTTGACATCCTTACTCAATGTGTGTCAATAATACGTAAAAGTCATTGACATCATTTGTTTGGATTCAAGCATTAATTAAGCATGTAGGGTGGGAATTGCTTCTACGATCATTTTAGAAAATAACCACTAAAGTCTTAAAAAGTCAAACCAATAAGATTGTAACACTTATTAAATGATCTTTCATATTTTATACAATTTAAATATAATACATATATTTAAAATAAATTTATTTGCTTTTATACCATTTAAAATAAGTCATATAAATTTATTTCGTACATAGTATAAAAGTATTAATTTACAGATCGTATTATACACGTACATGGTTTTGCAAATACAATAATTCATAAATCGTGTAATACACGATTACAAGTACACATAAATATTGAAATATTACTCATATTTCTAAAATACGTTATATATGTATGAAAATAGTACAGTATAAAATATGAAGATCATGTAATATCTGTCATAATCTTATTACTTTGACATTTTAAGATTTCGGTGGCTATTTTCTTAAATGGCCATAGAGGAATTCGCAATGTATCGTATATGAGAGTGAAGGGTAGCTTTAATTGGAAGAGTTTTCCTCCCAGTTTTAAGAAATATGAAATTATGTTGAACAACAAAAATATGTAAGAATGCCCTAGGGATAATTCTATTGATACAATTGTATGTACTAGTAAAGTACAACCAACTAACAACAAAAACATTTGCTCATTTATTTTAAATTTAACTAAAAAACAGCTTCAAATCGACAAATTTTTTAGGCTGTACCCAAATATGGCTTAGTTAGTGGTTGTTGGAAAATTTATACTCCTAACATAAATGGGATTTGTATACATATATGGAATGGTATAAAAGAAGGGAGCGAGCAAGAGAAGCGTTGAGCAAGAAGTAACACCACCGCAGCCACTCGCAAGGTGAGAAGGGTCGTCTATTCCAATGTTGCATTTTTTGCGATTCTCGAACTGTTTATATCTGTTGCTTCATTTGGTGGTTTTAGCTGATTCTATGTGTTTTGATATGCATCTAGAATTGTTGAATAAATTACCTCCACGGTCTTGTTCTCCTCGTCTTATTTTTACTTATTATCACTTAATTTTAGCAACAAATAAGTTTAGGCTCTGTTCTCCTCGTCTTATTTTTGCTGATTTGAACTTATTTTTGCTGAACTGAACTTATTTTTGCTGAAATCATTAACAATTTATTAAGGATTGAAACTGATTTTTGCTGAACTAAACTTATTTTTACTGAACTGAACTTATTTTTGCTGAAAATAAGTAAAAATAAGACGAGGAGAACAGGGCCTTAGTTTAGCAAAAATTAGTATCAATCCTTAATAAATTGTTAATGATTTCAGTAAAAATAAGTTCAAAAAAATAAAAATAAGTTCAGTTCAGCTAAAATAGACTTAGATAAATAAGTTGACGACAACGGGACCTAAGTTAAAATTAGAAAATTAGCATGCATTTTGATCACATATGAGAAGTTATTCTTCATTAATATTCTCTCTCAAAACTTGCTTTGTTTTTTCTTAGTTTTCTGCGGATGTAGAGTTCGAGTGTTTCATAAACTCATTCACAAAGTTCTTTATTTCAAGGTTTAGGCCTTGTTCTCCTCGTCTTATTTTTACTTATTTTCAGCAAAAATAAGTTCAGTTCAGCAAAAATAAGTTCAGATCAGCAAAAATAAGTTCAGTTCAGCAAAAATAAGTTTAGATCAGCAAAAATAAGTTCAGTTCAGCAAAAATAAGTTCAGTTCAAAAAAAGCAAAAATCTATATGTATTATGCAAATTAATTTGTACATGGATATTTATATGGGCACATCTTTTTAAATAAGAAATTATGGCATAAAAACAGTAGAATATAATTTTAAAAATATTTAGGTAGCATTTTCGAAGAAAATATGTATTGTATGGAAATAATATGTAAAAAAAATATTTACATATGATTTTATATTTTTGATGGAAAATTGGAAATATATTATTTTATATGAAAATAAATATATGTTAATATAGATATATGATAATATTATAATACATGGAAATTATATGATACTAAAAAGAAGATGCTAAAATAGTGTGCATTCCTTTGTCCATAAGATTCTTGAAATTTGAGAGAAAAAAAATCAGATTATATATAATTTTGAGATTATAATAAATCAATTATTTTCACCTAAATAAAATTCAATTATAGTATATAATTGCCCTATTATTTTTAATTAGTATAAAACAAATTTAGCAAAAATAAGTTCAGTTCAGCAAAAATAAGTTCAGTTCAACAAAAAATAAGTTCAGATCAGCAAAAATAAGTTCAGTTCAGCAAAAATAAGTTCAATCAGCAAAAATAAGTTCAGATCAGCAAAAATAAGTTCAGTTCAGCAAAGTTCAATTCAGCAAAAATAAGTTCACATCAGCAAAAATAAGTTCAGATAAGCAAAAATAAGACGAGGAGAACAGGGCCTTACTTTGTAGATCATCAAATTTAAATTGTTTTTCTCCATTGTATCCTATTAGTTATTTCGTAGTAACACGATAATCCTAAGAGGGATAAAATTAAACTAATATGAAAGTGAAACTTTCTTGCCTGGAAAAATGATATATCCGGTCTCCTTGATTGTTCATCCTCAAGTTCTAACAGTAGTGTCTTATATTATTGTTACCAGTTTCTCGCATATATGTTTAACATTTGCTTTATTTTTATTTCAAAGGCCGTGTATATTGAAAAGTATATTTACGATTTTAACACTAGTTAACTACAAGAAAACATCCAATTACCTACCGCACCAATTGGTAGGTAATTCTTGATAAACGGTCGGTAATTTTACTATCAGCGATAATTAGTGCTTTTTTTCTAATTCTTGGACCGGAGATTCTAAGATCAATTCTCTATCCTATTAAAAATGTATATTTTTATAGATGATGTATATTGCACATGATGGTACCGCGCCTTGAAATATTTGATGAAGGGAATGCAGGATGTATACAAGAACAATTATATAATAGAAAGATATAATAAAATATTTGATTAAAGCATGCTAGATAAGTTTTAATTTGAATAGAATTTTTTGTATTATAACTCCCTGAAAAAAAAAATAATAATGCCAATATGATAATTATTGAACTTAATTGAGCTAGAGCTAAAAATGCTAGGAATAATTATAATGATATGATAATAAACGTCTCAAAAATGATAAGAATGACCATCATTCTGTTTGTAATTAATTGAACATTGCGTCTAATAATGCCTAATTACGTTGCATAGACACAAAAGGATCTTCCACGTTATTGCATTAACAAACAACTGAAATTAGGGTGTCATTACATTGCATTAAATAATAATGCAAAACATTGTACTTCTATAGTTTGCTTCTTCATGTCATCCTTATATATAAGTGCTACATGTTGAAGGGAACAAACAACCAATTTAACTCACATTTTCAAATACCTGAAATTGCTTGTAACAATTACAAGTTACAACTACTAATTACTACATTTATGCTAGCTCGTTACTTTGTAAGGAAGAAGAGAAGGTCTAATTATATCAATGAGTCTTCCGACTTCTAGTACACTGCTTAAGACACTAACCATTTGGCTCATCTTGGTATTGAGCAACGTTGGTGACTCTCATAGTTCCGAATTGCTTGGAAGAGGCTTACAATCTAACAACTATGGGAGATCCCGTGGTTTTGGTTTTTATAAGAGACGCTCTAAATTTGGCCATCCGGGTCAGTCACGTAGAGTTGGTGAAAGAGGTACACATGTAATGTATAAGGTGTCGAGGAACTATCAAGATAAGTCTTCTAGTTCAGTTGGTTCACAAAAAGGCCATCGTTATTATGCTCATTACAACGCTTATCGTCCATTAACAAGTTATTCTAATCCTCCTCCTCCTCCTCCTTCTCCCCCTCCTCCTACCCCTATTGCAAATTGTTATAGCCCTACTATTATTCCTCCCTCAATTTCGTTTACACCTACTATAAGTCCTTCCACACCTCCTATTAGTCCTTCCAATCCTCCCTTTAATGCTCCAACGAGTATTATAACTCCATCAATAAGTCCGTCCATACCTCCTACAAATTCTTTTAATAATCCTCCAATGAGTAATATCCCTCCTTCAATAACACCTGCGATACCTCCTACTAATCCTTCTAATCCCCCTTCAAATAATCCAATGAGTAACATCACTCCGTCAATAAGTCCCTCTATACCTCCAACAAACCCTACTAATGCTCCTCTTAGCTCCCCTAAGAGTGATATGACTCCAACAACAAGTCCTTCCATACCTCCTACAAATCCTTTTAATCCCCCTCTTAGCCCTTTGATGAGCGGAATCGCACCATCAATAAGTCCTTCCAACCCTCCCTTAAACCCTTCTAATTCTCCTCTTAATCCTCCAATGAGTTATTCTACTCCATCAATAAGTCCTTCCATACCTCCTACAAATCCTCCTCTTAATCCCCCAATGAGTAATACCACTCCATCAATTAGTCCCTCCATACCTCCTACAAACCCTTTTAATCCCCCGATGAATGATATCGCTCCTTCAATAAGTCCTTCGATACCCCCTACAGATTCTTCTATTCCACCTAACCCTCCGATGAGTGATACCATTCCTTCGAAAAGTCCTTCCATACCTCCTAAAAATCAATTTGATCCTCCGATGAGCAATACTACTCCATCAATAAGTCCTCTTATACCTCCTTCAAATCCTCACCTTGATCCCCCGACGAGTGATACCACTCCATCAATAAGTCCCTCCATATCCCCTACAAACCCTTCTAGTCCTCCGATGATTGATATCGCTCCCTCAATAAATCCTTCCATACCTCCTACACATTCTTCTATTCCACCTCTTAATCCTCCGATGAGTGATACCACTCCATCGAAAAGTCCTTCCATACCTCCTACAAATCCTTCTAACTCTCCGATAAGTAATATTACTCCATCAATAAGTCCTTCTATGCCTCCTACAAATCCTTCGAATCCCCCCCTTAATTCACCTATGAGTAATATCACTCCATCAAGTAGTCCTTCCATGCTCCCTACAAATTCTTCCATACCTCCTGCAAATCCTCCCCTTAATCCACCAATGAGTAAAACCGCTCCATCAACTAGTCCTTCCGTACCTCCTATAAATGCTTCGAATCCTCCTATGAGTAATATTAGTCCAGCAAAAAGTCCCTCCATAATTCCTTCAACTAGTCCTTCCATACCGCCTACAAATCCTTCTCATCCCCCGATTAGTTCTTCCATACCGCCTACAAATCCTTCTAATCCTCCGATGAGTAATGTCACTCCATCAAAAAGTCCTTCTATGTCCCCTACAAATCCTCCCCTTAATCCACCAATGAGTAATATCACTCCATCAACTAGTCCTTCCATACCTCCTGCAAATCCTTCTAATCCTCCAACGAGTAATACTACTCCATCTAAAAGTCCTTCCATACCTCCTACAAGTCAACCTAATCCTCCCCTTAACCCACCAATGAGTAATACCGCGCCATCATTTAGTCCTTCCACACCGCCTACAAATCCTTCTAATCCTCCAATGAGTAATACTACTCCATCTAAAAGTCCTTCTATACCTCCTACAAGTCAACCTAATCCTCCTCTTAACCCACCAATGAGTAATACCGCTCCATCATTTAGTCCTTCCACACCGCCTACAAATCCTTCTAATCCTCCCCTCAATCCTCCAATGAGTAATATCACTCCATCAATAAGTCCTTCTATACCGCCTGCAAATCCTTCTAGTCCTCCCCATAATCCTCCGACTAGTAACATTTCTCCATCAATAAGTCCTTCAATTGCTCCATCCCCAAATTCTTTCAATGTGTCTAGACCTTCGGGTCTACAAGTAGGCTTTTATAAAGGACTATGCCCCGATAGAAATGTGGATGTTGAGGCAAAAATTGCGGCTAAAGTAGAAGAACATTTTCTTAACGACCCTACTCTTCTCCCTGCCTTGCTTCGGTTGCAATTTCATGATTGTTTTGTCCGCGTAAGTAATAAATTAAGCTTTCTAGTCTAATAATTTCGATTTCTAAGATGGCAATCAATTTTATAAATCAACTTCACTTAGCTTGAATATTATTTAGATTTTCTTTAACATTAAAATGTGAAAAGTAACATAATCTAAATTTTTATGCATGCTAATAAACGTTTCTATTATATAAATAATCATAGTTAGTTTGATTTATACGACGACATATATACATACATGTGCAGAAACATATGCATGGATATATAGCCAATGAAGTAATTATTCAATTATAATAATAATAATTATTTTTTTTTTTAATATATGTAAAGGGATGTGATGCATCAATCTTAATAGATGGACCTTCAGATGAGAAAAGTGCGGGTCCAAACTTGAGCGTTAGAGGATATGAGTTTATTGACGACTTAAAAGATACAGCGGAAGAAGAATGTCCAGAAGTTGTCTCTTGTGCTGATATTATAGCTATTGCTACTAAGGAGCTCTTGAAATTGGTATAATACATAAAATGCTCTTTCATTTCATTCCTTATAATTTATGTGTTCAAACTCTTGAGCGAGCGAGCGAGCGAGCTTTATATATATGATTTGGTCTTGATGAGTTCGTTGAAAAAAGAAAGAAAACTTTATTCTCCTTTTTATCTTCCTATAAACAGGGTGGAGGACCCGAGTATTCAGTACAAACTGGGCGCAGGGATGGGCTCATATCGAGAGCCCAAGACGTGCGGCTTCCGAGCCCTTTCGGCCCAGTGAGTCAAAGTATTGCAGCATTTGCTGCCAAAAACTTTACTCCAGAGGAAATGGTTGTTCTTTTTGGTATGTTTATACTTCCTTTCATTATTGCTTTAGTTTGCAATTCATTTATATATACACTAGCTAATGGCCGGCCTAATTTTATGAAATATATATAATAGGTTGTCACACCGTGGGAATTTCAAGTTGTGTTTTCTTTCAAGACCGGTTATACAATGATACCGGCCTATTTGACCCAAATATGGATCCGAAACTTCGTCGTGAACTAATTCCTACTTGCCCTAAAGATACAATGTCTAACAATGTCACCTTTCTTGATCAAAGCTCACAAACCTCTAACGTATTTGACAACTCTTTCTTTGATCAACTTCTTAAACAACGAGGGATCTTACCAATTGACCAAGCACTAGCTCGCGATGCTCAAACTCGTGGTTTCGTTTTACAGTTTGCTCGCAATGCTGCCCTATTCAATGCTAGACTCGCAACCGTTATGGTTAAAATGCAAGCCGTTGACGTCGTCACCGGTGATGAAGGAGAGATTAGAAAAGTTTGTAGCAAAATTAACTCAGTTTTGCTCGAATAGAATGGGTTAAGTTACAAATAAAGTTTGAGTCTAAGGATTATAATTCAACAATTTCATATAAGAAAAAAAAAAAAAAAAAGGTTTTGCCCATCAAAATTCAACAATTGTGATTTAGAGGCACGTGCATATATGCGAAATATTAATTGTATAGGCTTTGCCCATTATGATGTACGTTCATGTAATGGTGTATCTTAGCAAGGCAATTTTAGCTGACTTCAAAATTGTATTAATATTGTTTGTTTTATTAAATTTAATATATTGATATATATATATATATATATATAGCTTCTTATTGTTCATTGTATTAGACTTGATAACCAAGCAACATTTGAAAATAAAGTAACATTTCAATCATAATCGAACATAGACTTTCGATATAATTGGCTTTCGTTTTATTTTGGTTTTGAAGACAATGCATGGACTAGCTAACACAATTAAATGTCTACACTAATTAATGGTTGAAGTTTCGGAATTAGTTCGATATTCTATCAATCTTATCGCCCAATTTTTCTCTGATTATTAGAAATGATATGATATGTATAAAAACTAAACTCAACACTTTAAGATTATTGTTACCAAGAGTTTGAACCATAAATAATGGCCTAATTACAAACATGAAATTATAAGTATGAATTATATTTCCATAAACAAACTCACTTTATTAAAGAATAAACCAAACTAAATAAAACCATCACCTAATTATATGCAAAGTCACTTCATTGCAATAAGGCCATAATTAGTTCATTACCATATCATCAGCAGATATCCATCTGTAATTTTGTCAACTAATTAATTAAACATGTTATTAAACGGTCTCAAATAGTATGTCCCTTCATTAAGCTTGCTTGTTGTTGAGTTCAACATGTACGTAAGCTCGGGTTGGATTTGATTCTCACTTAAACACGCATTAGAGAGTTAAGATTCTAACGATCCCTTAACTTTTCCTCTACTTCAATTTCAAGTGCATGTTTTGGGCAACAATTAAATTGTACGGCTCTTGTACGTGAGAGTGATGGATAGCTTTGTTGGTTAAAGCTATACTTTATCCTTACCATTCTGGCTCTGTTGCACCAAAATAAAAAAGAAAAACAGGGCCCTTGTCGATCGAAGCTCTTTTTTTTTTATCCATGTGTACAAGTGCAATAGTGCATATACAGCGACAACTTAAATACCCTTTGCTATTTCTCCGTGTTAACTCATATTTATTCTCATATCAATATAAAAACCTATATGAATTCTTTGTATTGGGACTATTTAGAATGTTGAAAGTTTCCTAATCGAAATAACATGTATATTAGAATATTATTGTTTTTTCAAGTTGTAGACCAAAAACTATTGTCAATGTTTGAAACTTATATTTATAATTATTTTTTTTTTCTTTTAACGTTGATTTTCTCATCATATGAATCTTCATTCCTCAATAAATCTAAATTCGATCATTCACATTTTCAGGGGGAAAAAGGTGGAACAAGAAGACAAAAGCCGCCCTATTAGAAATTTATGTGTTACTCCCTAACTCTATAACACGTCTTGGATAATCAACATGAACTCATATGTTCGTGCATGCCACACTTTATTATAATATCTTACAATCTATCAACTAATTTCTTTTGCATGATTCTTACATTCTCTTCATGCCTATATAAATGTTTACATATGACAACATACCAAAACATCTATCGATCTAAAGGTTATACAACACTATTTAATCCTCTTAATTTTTATTTAGGTTATTTAACAAAAACCCAAAAAAAAAAAAAAAAAAAAAAAAAAAAAAAAAAAAAAAAAAAAAAAAAAAAGAGTAGGGGATGTTTGGACGTAGTGAAAAGCATGGTACACTTTTGTGGTTCGGTCATCTTGCACAAGTTCTTAAATATATTATCGTATACAAATTCGGATTTAAATAATTAAATTAATTATGATACATAATTACAATATGAAGACATGGTGTCATGCATGCTCAATGCTCTTCATAGTATCACCTCAAGTCCTCAACTAGCTAATATAGCTATCAGCTGATGTTGTAGTTAATTGTTTTGGATATTTTTCACATTCACTAGTTATAACCGTTTCAATTCGATATTATTTTTTTTCCCGGTGTTTAGCTAGTCACAGGGCGAATAATAAAAATCGATTATAGGAATTCTTGAAATTGAGGAAGAATTGGATTACAACAAAAACTCTAACAAATAAGATAAGGGATCAAATGTATAATTTTTCATATTATATTGAAATTAAGTAGTTTTTTTTTTATTTTTTTTTTATTTTTGCTATCACATAATTATATACGGAGTATCATATACGTAGTACATGATTTATTTTCAATGTTACTAAAAAAAACGCTCCATATAACCCAATTACAATAGGCAAGGAGCTTTCAAACGTCCAAACATATAAAATCAGAAACTTATTCAATTATATCATAAATCATAATCTATAATTTTACAAATTCCGTTTAGACTATCTATTTTTTTCCAACATTCTAATCCAATCCAACTTCGATTCGGACTTGAATGTAATGTTTTTCTTTTCCCTCGGATTTAAGGCGGACATTTTTTTTTTTTTTTTCNAAAAAAAAAAAAAAAAAAAGGAAAAACAAAACAAAACAAAACAATGAAGGTGTCGGGAAAGTTTACAATAGTTATGGTACTAACCCTAGGGGTAATGTTGATGTCAACCCCAGTTGTTTTGAGTTTATCACTTTTTGGAAAGGAAATTAAGTTTTCGCTTTTTAAATGCAAACCAACAAAGAATAAGAATGCATTATCACTTGGTCTTGCCCCAGCTCCGGCTCCAGGCCCTTCAAGCTCAAGACGCTCTGGTCCTTTTTCGACTTCCTATGCTCCCGCCACTCCAGGCTTGGTTGTTGGTTACTACAAAAACAAGTGTAATTCGGATATTGAGGACATTATTGAAGTCTTGGTTACTGAAGAATTTGACAAGGATCCTACCATTCTTCCTGCCCTTCTTCGTCTCCAATTTCATGATTGTTTTGTTCACGTAAGAACTTTCTTTGTTTAGAATTAATTTACCAATCATTTTATACCATTTTCCAATTAACACATTCCATGATCAAGGACGCCTTTGATGTTTTTTTTTATTTATCTTTTCACGGACAATAAAAATTTATAAAATAGAATAAGTAATACGCATTAGTATAAATGAACGAGATAACTCCCCCAAATGGATATAACATAGGATCAAAGTTTGTAATATATATGACCCCTGACTCTATTTTTGTAATTCTACCTCCAGTTTTCAGTTGTAACAATTAGTGCTTGACTTTGCATGCATTTATCACCTTATTATATATACCTTAATTAATCATGTTGATTATTCGACTAAGTGAGCACATTCTTGTTAGTATCTGAATCATTTGGTACGGTGAATAACCTTTTCATATTAACAAGGGCCACCTACGTACTTACGTACGTACTCAAGTTATTGTAGAATAATAATATATGCATGCTTAAATTTAGACATAATCATATATATAAAATACGTGACTAATTAATTGTGTTTTATGTATATATACGTGCCAATTATCATGTGAAGGGTTGTGATGCATCCCTCCTTATAGATGGAGCATCAACAGAGAAGACAGCAGGTGCCAACCTTAGTGTTAGAGGATACGAATTGATTGAAAAATTAAAGAAAGCCATAGAAGAAGAATGTCCCGGTGTTGTTTCTTGTGCTGATATTGTCGTCGTTGCTACTAAAGTAGTTATTAAGCTGGTAAATATAGCATTATTACATACTTTGTATATGTTTCAACTCTTTAATTAGTTACAATTTTTTCTTAGGATGATCGACGTTGATTAAAATGAATTGTTACAAATTAAACATGCAGGGAGGAGGACTTGACTTTCCGGTGGAGACTGGACGAAGGGATGGTCCGGTTTCTAATGCTGATGATGTGGATCTTCCAAGTCCCACCCTGTCTGTAGCCGAAAGTGCTGCTGTTTTTGCAGCCAAAGGTTTCAACTTAGAAGAAATGGTGGTCCTTCTAGGTATTATTATTCATCCTCTATTGGTCGTCATATATATATATATATATATATCCTGCAAGTCCTACTTATATTAGTAGCGTTACGTTGTTTTTGAAAAACTACTTGTTCTAATTTTAATTGCAATTATGTGGATTTTTAAGTCTCACATTGACAGTATTAGCACATGAGTTTACGTACCAAAAGGTATTCGTGTCAGTTCTTATTATATTTGTGTCGTTCATTATTGTTTTTTATATCAGGCTACCACGCTGTCGGCATCACACATTGTGAGTTCATCCAAGACCGAATCTACGATGGAACCAACCAATTCGACCAACAGATGGATACAAGCCTTCGCACTAGTCTAAGAGCTACATGTCCCCGAGGTCCACCCGCAGACAACTCCATTCTCCTTAACCAAGATCCAACAAACAACAACACTTTGAACAATGGTTTCTATGACCAACTCATCGAAAACCGTGGTGTCCTTCACCTAGACCAAGAATTGGCTCGTAATCCTTCTAGTGCTAGCATTGTATCTGCGTTAGCAAAAAACAACACATTGTTCAATATTAGAACAGCACAAGTTATGATCAAGTTACAAGCTGTTGACGTCCTCACAGGAGATGAAGGTGAAATTAGAAAAGTTTGTGGCAGTTTTAATTAACTAAGATTTTTGTACACACTAATCACCCATGTTTCTATGTCCTAACACCACTTATTCTTTGTTGATTTGTTGGTTTTTATGTTTCTTTTAATTTGGCCTTTTTTATATACAATCTCAATTTTGAGAAACACTCATCAATGAACTATGGATTGTTTTTTTTTTTTTTTTTTTTTTTACTAAGTATTGATTGTAGTGTTCTTGTTTTCCTTTGGTTCTATTGAGCGTAACTTTACTTTTAGAGAAAGATTATTACGTGCACATACGTGAAACAAGTGATAAAGAATTCCCAATACCCTAAGTTTTATTAAGGTGTAAAAGAGAAACATAACTTCTTCAATCATGAGAAGCACAATATTTTCATTAGAGCTAGGGTTCATAGTTGATAAGAAACTCTCTATTTTGAATTCTCAAGTGAGATTAAATCTAAAAACCTTTGTGGGTTGTGGCTAATTAAGAATTTTTTTCCCTTAAAAATTATATTACATCCGTTATATATTAGTTGCAACAAACCATTATTTTATACCTCACAAACAAGTATTTTTGTTGCAACTAATGTGGCGGAGGTATTAAATGAAATATCATAAACTCATAGTAATTAATAACTCTATTCTTCTCATACTAAACTGACATGAATTGATTAGAGCCGAATCGAATCAAACTGAAATTAAGCTGAAATCAACAGGCAATTTTTTTTATTTGGAAATAATAATAATAATAATAATAATAATAATAATAATAATAATTTCAATGTTAAAAAATAATTACCATTGTTACAAAATATTAATAACTAATGATAATAATAATCCCAGCAATCCATTCGTTCTAATCCATTCTAATCCCGGCAATCCATTCTAATTCATTCTAATCCCGGCAATCCATTCTAATCCATTTTAATCCCGACAATCCATTCTAATTCCATTCATTCCATTCCAATCCAATCTAATCCATTTCATTCCGTTTCATTCCATTCCAGCCAAATCCCGTAAAGAGAACAAAGCCTTAGAGTCGAAATCCTTTATCCCATAATTTGTGTACAACTCTTCATTAAAAAAAAAAAAAATTTAACGTCCAAAAGGCTATTTAAATAAGGTTTTTTTTTTTTTTTTTTACCAAATATCTCAATTAACTTCAGCCATTGCCATGGCCCATTTTAATCAGCAAAAAAATGACGATGATATTTAATTGGAGAAACATCGGTCGCTGACACAAGAGTTTGCATTAATTATTGCTAAATTATGAAACTGTTTTCAATTTGAGGATAAATTTCGGCCACGTACATCATCTTAAAATCTTCAATAAAGTAACTTATGGTGTTATGGATAATGAACATGAGGTGAGAAATTCTTGATGACCCCATTATTATATTTGTTGATTAAGAATTTGCTAATATTTTACTCCATATTTTATTCAAATCTTTAGTTGTTCTTTAGTACACTAATGCAATTTATGCAAGACTTTATGAATTTTATAATTTGAATTGGATTTGGATTTGGAGATAAATATGGACATATCCAATATACTAGTAGTTAGAGTACTAAAGGAGTATCAAGGTTTCATAACTTCATAAGAGTCGATCTTACTTACCTGAATTCTTAGATGCAAAACGTGTTTTGTAAAACCATCTTACGATAAGATTTTAAGTATTTGTATATTCTCTTTAACTATTGTGTTTACTAAATTAATTAATATTATTTTTGTTAACTATCTAGTGGTCTTATTAAATAATTAAGACTGTCTTATATAAGTTTTTGTACCCTTCAAATTTGATACTAGTATAATTTATCTTTACCCTTATGATTAATGTAAAAAAAAAAACATAATCATATATGATACCCTTACTCGTCTAACTATGTAGGTTTTATAAAGTTTTACGATTACTACAAACCGACCTAATTACGATATTTTAAATATCATTTTATCAATATTAATCAATCAATCACAGCCTTAATCCCAAAAAATCGGGGTCGACTACATGAACCAAAATTAATCCTTCCATGTGGTCATCCACATAAATTTTCCTCCTCCATCGCCTGCGATCAAGAACCTCATTCTCTTGTAAATCTAAAAGCTTCATATCCTTTTTAACCCCTTCCCACCAAGTCATTTTCGGTCTTCCCCTACTTCGTTTGAGATTTCCATGATCCCACACTTCCACTCGTCGCACCGAGGCTCCATCGTGTCTCCGTCTCACATGTCCGAACCAACGCAAACGATTCTCCCTTGATTTGCTTGCTATGTCTGCAACCCCAACTTTTCGACGTATTACTTCATTTTTTATTCTATCCCTAAGAGTGTTCCCGTACATCCATCTCAACATCCGTATCTCCGTAACTCCTATATTTTGAATGTGCTCCTTCTTGTAAGCCCAACATTTTGTACCGTAGAGCAACACTGGTCTTATCGCAGTTCGGTAGAATTTCCCCTTCAACTTTAACGGGATGTTTTTGTCACATAACACTCCTGTAGCTGCTCTCCATTTAAGCTACCCAAATTTAATCCTATGTGTCACATCTTGGTCAATATCACCATTCTTTTGGATTAATGACCCGAGATATTTAAAACATTCCCCCCATATCTAGGGCTTTTCCATCCAACCTTATCACTACATCACTTACCCCCCTCTTAGTCCCAAAGCGGCATTTCATATATTCCGTCTTACTCCGACTTAGCTTAAACCCTCTGAACTCCAACCTTTGATTGATTTTATCAATATTAATAATGAATTGATGTCAAAATGTTCTAATTTCTTACATTGAATGACCAATTGTACTGCGTAGTTGAAAATCACACTCATAGATTGTCAAGATCAATACACTATCACAAAAGAACATTTATATTACATAAATAATTCAATGACTCATTAATTCATTCAAAAACATGTGTATGGTATAGTTTATTATAATATATTTTTTTAAATGGCGCATATATAACCACAAAAACAATTGTTGTGAGTATAACACGATTTCATATCATAGTCTTCATATTCTAAGACATTTTAAGTGATACTATATCAATTTTAGTTTTTTCAAGTATATAGTAATGCTATTTTCTTTATTTAATGTTCATTGTCAATCGTCTTAGCTATTAGCATGTTACGTAACATTTCCATTTCTAACTAAATTGAATAGTAAATTTTGGAGAATTTCCGTTTTCCTAAATTTTACATGATATTAAGTACTATCACTTTATATATACTTTTACAATGCTTTGAAATAATTTATTATAAAATATATATTTATAATACATAATTAGATCGAGTGAAAAAAAAAAAAATCGACTAAGATAAAGATAGCACGGAAATTGCAATCGACCCACCAAAATCAAAGTAAGTATGACCCATTTGGCTGTATGCAAGGTCAAAAATTGTACAAGTAACATTTAACATAAAATTTATTTTTCTTTCTATTGGTCATATTCAACATACAAATATTTTTATCTGTTACATAATAAATATTAAATATACATACATTTAAAAAAAAGTGTTTGTTTTATATGGTGTGGAAAATATATGGTCCACGTTTTTAGTAGAGTGATTTGTTTGGTACCTTATTTTATAATTATTTTTATTTTTATTTTTATTTTTATTTAAGGAAAATGTTTGGTTGTTTGAAGGAATTTATGAGGTTGTGGTGCTTTGCTGTTTCTAAAACTCAAACTTCACTAAAATAAAAGTTGGTGTGTTTTCTGTGTATCAAATTTTATTTTGGATTTTTTTTTTCTCAGGTTGATTCTTTCATTGAAGTGCAAACTCCTTTGTTAGCGGTTAGATTCTTTCTCTCTATTCTTCTTTGGGAAAATAAAATTGAAATATGATGAAAAAAATGATAAAATGTTAATGTTTTTTTGTATGATTATGAATTTTTGAGTGTTTGTTATGTGAAAGTTGCAATTTTGATGATGGGTTTTTCTGGGTTTTGATTGTTTTTTTGTGTATGTTATGATATTTGCATGTTTGTAATTTTTGCTGTAAATGGGTGTTTTCTGTTGAAGATCATGTCTCTCTTGTAGTATAGTTTAAGTGTTTGAATTTTGATGAATTTTTGTGGAATGACAAACTTTTGTGTTGTTATAGAGTTATATACTTAAGTTGTTACCTCAATTGTACTCAAATGAAGTTTTTATCAATTTGGTGAAATAATGACAATTTTATTATATTTTTTGCATTTTTTCCAATGTAAACTATCTTTAAATTGTGTTTATGATTATATGGGGTGTAGAAGGGAATTGAGAAGAAGGGCTGTTAAAGTTATTACTTATGAGATGAAGATCAAAATTTTGAGCCTATGTGAGTGGGAACATATTGTGTGATCAATGGCATGCCCCTTTACCTAAGCTAAAACTTGTGGTTTTGGTTCATTCATGTATCATGTATGAATTGTCAATTACAATAATATGTTTTGCTTCCTAAGTGATCTCAAGATCTGGCTATCGGCTTTCGCATGGAGGTGTATGTCCTAGCATCATATAGTGATGCCTCTTTTGTTTCTTCTTCCTTGTTTTAGTGTGTTTCGTTGTTGCTTCATCATGAACAATTATCACGACCTAAAATTTTTGTTTTAGTTTTCAAAATTAATATGATGTTATATAAAAAAAGTGTTGGAGTATTAGTCCTTTGTTTTCTGACATGCGGTTTGTATATCAGTGAAGGCAATTTTAAAGAAGAGGGTGTGAAATATTTTCCTTGAGTGACTCATCCGTGATTCCTTGGGGATTTCTCTTATTCAATAGTTGGAGTGAAAAAGATACTATTTGGTAAGAGTGGAGTCTTGAGACTTGCTATATTTGATTTAGACTCGTCTCACTGTGTGTAAAAGTGTGACGAGCTGGTGCTGAATTACATGATCTCAACTTGATTGCTATCAAATTTCTTATAATGATCAACACAAGAAGATGCTCAAGGTTCAAAGGATGGTTGTAAATATATAAATGACGGTTTCTGGGGTATTTTTACTGGTGGTCTTGTATGATGGTCAATATACCCCAGTAAAATGTTCTATGTATTGAAAATTTATGTGCAAGTGGCTGGTGGTAGTGGCGTGATTTTTACCTTTTACTAGACCATGGAAGGCTCATCTAATTCTGGATGGAGAAAATCTGCTAGTTCGAGAGGACTAGATAATTCTGCCTCTTCCGAAAGGAATCTGAGGCTGCTTCAAGCAAGTAGACGCAGCTTATCAACTGATGCATCCCGCAATTTAGCATTTGGTAGTGGGAGGAACACAAAAGATGTTTCTTTTGGGCAGTCTCCTAGTGACTATTTGAGAAACCGTTTCTATTCATCTGCTGTTTCGGAGGATGAGGTAGGAATGGATTCTGGAATCCGTAGCATAGAATGGGGCGATGTCAGCTTGAGACAGTGGTTGGACAATCTAGAGCGCAATGTTGACACGATTGAGTCTTTGCATATTTTTAGGCAGATTGTTGAGATAGTTAGTACTGCGCATTCTCAGGGAATTGTGCTGTATAATGTACGGCCGTCCTGCTTTGTAATGTCTTCTTTCAACCACATATCTTTCATCGAGTCTGCATCATGTTCAGATTCTGGTTCAGATTCTTTAGAGGATGGTATGGATGGCCAGAATACAGAGACTAAACAACCATGTTCTTCCTTGTGTCATGATCTTCCTGAGAAAAGATGCAAGTCAGCCCAGAAAGAAACTCAGTTGATGTCAGAAACAAGTGGCTCAAAGCCTCATTCGATTCTTGCCACAAATATGGCTTCCGTTGAGGAGAGAGATTGGGGTGAAACCAAGGATAATAGATGCTCCAGAAAGGCTGGAGAAAAGCAGTCTTTCCCGATGAAAAATATTTTGCTTATGGAGACAAGCTGGTATACAAGTCCAGAGGAGATTGCAGGTGCCCCATGTTCCTGTGCTTCAGATATTTATCGTTTAGGTGTTCTTCTATTTGAGGTCCGTAAACATGGTACTAATGTATTGTCATTGCATTTCTAAGAAACACGGCTGCCTTTAGTTTTTTACTGCTACGCTATCTACACATTTGATTATTTATTTATTTTTGTTATTCTTGTTCCCTTTCTATTATCTCTCGCCTTAAAAAAAAGTGTAAATAGTAATCCATCTAGAAATAGCTGCCTGATGTGTAAAAAAGTGTAAACTGTAAATACTAAAAAAAGTTTCATCGACTTCTTGACTAAGTGATGTCCTGATCTTCCTAAAAGGCCTGCTATAATGCTTCTGCCCTTTTCACAATCTCGAAAATGGGGAGTCCAATCATAAACCATTAGTATTAAGGGTCAAGTGATTACTTATTATACTAATAGTTGTTTTTTGAGTTTTATGAATGGTGTCAACATTTTCTGGACATGAGTGATGATGCAACTGTTATTTCTGGATGTAATCGACATATAATGAAAAGTTAATTTGAAACTATTTGCTGAAACAGTTATTCTGCACGTTTAGCTCCTTTGAAGAAAAAAGTGGAACAATGTTTAGTTTAAGGCACCGAGTTCTTCCTCCTCAGGTTTTGTTGAAATGCCCCAAGGAAGCTTCATTTTGTTTATGGTTGTTGCATCCAGACCCATGTAGTCGGCCAAAAATGAGGTAACTGCATGGAATCTATTTTGAATTATTCTGTGCTTCATTTGTCTTGTATTGTTCACCTGTTGATTTGTCAAGGATGAAAATTAGCTTTAACCTCTGTCACAAAATCATGCTCCATATAACTATCTTTTAATTCCCCCCAAAGCCTTCTGTTTCAAATGTTGATTTTCTGTTTCTTTCGTAATTGCATCATTTTTTTTTCGAATCATTACACTTTTTGTTTTACTTTCTTCCTACAATCACTTCTGGCTTTTGCGATTCATATTCTGTAGCAATTTCCGAAATCGATGCCAAAGTCAATCATGAAGTTTAATCTTGGGATGAAGAGAGGTAGTCCAGAAGTGATAATCTTATGAAAGTTACCTTAAAAATTAACCTACTTACCTATCAATTATAATTTGATTTTACCTCCACCGTCCCATTATCTTTGTCCTATTCATTTGCCTTGTTTGGTATGAGAATCTGAGGCAAATTTCAGATGATAGGGTAAGTGAAATGTTTTGACTGCTAAAATAAAATGTAGCCAATCATTTTACATGAAGTTACTATTATGTGAATCTGAATAAATTCTGAATGCTCTATTGAATATATGCTTGATCTTGTGTTAGCCCTATCTTTGAAACTCCTTTATCATGAGGATGTACCCTATCTCACATTCCTTGCCCCATCATAAGTGGAACACGGAAATACATAACCAACATAAGAGTTTAGTATAATGTATTATGTTAATTCGGAATTTTGGCTAAATTTGATTTAGGCATGTGGAAAACAAAACAGCATATGGCGTATAGAGCACAGTTTATGAATGGTTCTCCGTTTACCACTTCCCCCCTAGTATAGTTCTTCGGAACTTTCCTTGCACGAGTGCATCTCCCTAGGGTAAAGACAAGACTCCACGATAAGGGCTCTGTGAATGATCAATTGATCTATAAAGACTATATTCTTTCTTGACCTCCTGCTAATCTTTTCTACTCCATCTTTTTTTTCTTGCTACATTCGACCCAAAACTGTGAGAGTTTTTGGTCAAAATTTAGCAAGTAAAAAAATACGGAGGGAATTTCTTAGTTGGTGCTTTGTGGCCTAACTAAATGTGTCAATACTTTTTGCCAAATAATCATTTAAAAGATGTTAAGGTTCCATTTCAGCCGTGAACTATTGTATACTATGGAGACTTTTGTCAAACTACCCTGTGGTTTGGCAAAATCCATACATGTTTCTGAAATCACGACTTCTTAAGTTTCGTGGGATTTTGGCATTTATAAAATTGGATTTCCTTTCATCTTCCATGCATTGTGACCTTAGTTGTCATATTACTGTGATATACTCTTGCTGCTTCATCATATTTGCTTTATCTAGAGCATTGCTGCATAATTTTATCTATTGAATGGGGGCTATCAGCTATAATGGTGCTTAGCATCAATATTCTGATTGGCCTATCAGCATAGTTTAAGAATCATTAAATCTGGAAGGTGATGGTATCTTCGTTCAATTATGCTAAGTATATGAGGGTTTGCAAGATCAATGTTCAGTTTACCTAGTAATAGTGGAGCTTCCCAGAATCTTTTGTGTAATCAACTAGTCAAATTCTCAATTTTCTTCCTTTAAAGATTAATATGATAAATACTCCGCCGTCCAATATTTTTGCCCTTGTTACCCTTCATTATTTCTATTCTCAAACTTGGTGTGGGAAAACATAGAAGCACCACTATTTTTTCGTCCTTCTAGAATTTGTAATGATAAATGTTTATTTCTATGTTATGTCAGTGATCTTCTGCAAAGTGAATTCCTTAATGAACCTAGGGATGATATCTTGGAACGTGAAGCTGCAATAGAACTCAGGGAGAAAATAGAGGAACATGAATTGTTGCTTGAGTTCCTTGTGCTTATGAGACAAGCCAAACAGGATGCTGCTAATAAGTTGCACAATACAATTTCTTTTTTGTCTTCTGATATCGAGGAAATTGTAAACAAGCAAAAAGCTGTTAAACAGAAAGGAAATACTTTCTCAGGCCCAGAAAGAAGTCATCAGTCAGAACTAGATTTGCCTCCGACTAATACTGCTGAACGCGAGATGGATCATAACAGGCAAGGAACTCAGATACATGATCTCCCAGAGTTTAACTTTGATCAAAGTGATAGTCAATGTCAGGAAAGTTTGCTGTCGAAGAACTCGCGATTGATTAAAAATTTTAAGAAACTTGAGTCAGCATACCTTTTGACAAGGCATAGACCTGCCAGGCTGTCAGGGAAGCCTATGGGTGGCCATTCACATCTTAGCAGTAATAGTAGAGGATCTGTAGTTTTAAATGAGAAAAGCTCTAGTGTTTCATTATCAAAGGAGCGTAAGAACAATAATGGAGAAAGTGGATGGATTAACCCCTTTCTTGATGGTCTGTGCAAGTATTTGCAATATACTAAGTTGGATACAAAAGCAGATTTGAAGCAAGGGGATCTTTTGAATTCTTCCAACCTTGTATGCTCTGTCAGTTTTGATCGCGATGGAGAATTTTTTGCAACAGCTGGGGTTAACAAAAAGATCAAAGTATTTGAATGTGATGCCCTCCTAAGTGGTGACCGTGATATTCATTACCCTGTTGTTGAAATGGCTTGTCGTTCAAAGCTTAGCAGTATTTGTTGGAACAGCTATATCAAAAGCCAGATCGCATCTAGTAATTTTGATGGTGTCGTGCAGGTGGGTTCACTCTTGTAAGCATTTATACTGTTTTGCTGATAGTTTCAGGCTTATATTTGTTGACCCGACACATGCAGGTGTGGGATGCTGCTAGAGGCCAAGTATTTATGGAACTGAAAGAGCATGAAAGAAGAGTCTGGTCTGTTGATTTTTCGTCAGCAGACCCAACACTACTGGCAAGTGGAAGCGATGACGGTTCAGTCAAGCTCTGGAGTATCAATCAGGCAATTCTATTTCTGCATTTGGTGGCTGTCAGCTTTGACACTAAACGTACTATTGTTGTCTAATTACTATTGGTAATTAGGTGAAATGTGCTCGGGTTATGATGATTTGTTTCTCTCAAATGGGTTGTTGCTGCAGGGTGCAAGCATCGGTACCATCAAAACCAAAGCCAATGTGTGCTGCGTTCAGTTCCCCAGCGATTCTGGTCGAACTCTTGTATTTGGCTCAGCAGACCACAAAATATACTACTATGATCTGCGGAATCCTAGAGTGCCGCTATGCACATTGATTGGGCACAACAAAACAGTAAGCTACATTAAGTTTGTGGATTCCTCAACCCTAGTATCTGCTTCAACAGATAGTACACTGAAGCTTTGGGATTTATCTTCGTGCTCATCTCGAGTTGTTGAGGGTCCACTTCAGTCATTTACAGGACACACGAATGTGAAGGTATATACTTTGTATAGACTTGTTTGTGAATTCCTGGCTTTGATATGGTTGTGAAATCTTTATTTACAAAGTATTATTTTGTTGGCTTGGGGTTTAAACTTATTACCAACATGGTTATGTGGGACGCGGCTCATTTTGAACAGTTGAGTGCTTGTACTATTAGTTGTATAGCCTTTTCTTTTCAAATTAAAGCTTCTACTCCTTCCCGAAGATGTTACGCTGCTATTCTGGTATGGGCTTTACCGTCTGCGATGAAGAATGTGGCTTATTAACTTGATAAAAGACGGAAAGATAGATAGTGCCTATATAAAAGAAAGATAGTGCTGTATGTTAGTGATTTTTCCTACAACTCTCTCACAACCTATGGGAACAGCTTAACGAGAAGGGGCTTGAATCATGCAGGGAACAGCTTCACCCTTTTTTTTTGCTAAGAAGAAACATTTTCTTTCATTGTAAGTATGAGAGTTCCTTCACAGGACACAGGTCCAGACGGAACATCATGAAGAACTAGAGATTGCTTTTCTCATTGATAACATAGAAATTCTTGATTTATTCTTTCATTATCCTCTGTTTATGCATCATACATTTTCGTACTTGTCGTTGGACTTCTTGTTAGCCTGAATTACTTTAATGTTTGCTTGATCTTAATTATGCTTTTTTCTTTTTTGCTTGCAGAATTTTGTAGGTCTTTCAGTATCAGATGGTTACATTGCCACTGGTTCCGAAACGAATGAGGTACGCTCATGGGATAAATTGTTTGATACTTCCTCGGTTCTTCCATCCTATAATGCTTAATCCATTTTCTTAAAATGGTCATCCGGTGCACCTTTTTCCTTCACATGTGTTCTAACTCTTGCATTTTACTCGATCAATATAAAATCCATGCCTAAAGCAACTTTAGTCAACACTTTGAATAGAGAGAGTAGGTGTTTGATTTATTTATTTGTTAAGCTAGAAATTGCTGATCTACTATTTCATACTCTCATATTACTTTATTAAGCTGCAATTAAGCTACTTGAAAGTGTTGATCCCTGTATATATGACTTCCATTTCAAATTGGTTGCAGTAACTTATGTCACACACTCACACGTACTCCTAGACTGAATTTGTTTGTGACTTTGTGAGTGTAAAACAAAGCGAGAGAAAAGAAAGGCGTGTGGTGAAGAGATAGATTGAGAGAATTGATATCTTGAGAAAAAAAGAAAGAAAATTGTTTGCAACTAATTGCTATATTAGAAAATTTGTGATTTTTTCCTACCTTTGAAGTTTAAACAAATAGGTTAACTTCAGTCATTAGTCTTAAAATAGCCTTTAATAAGCCTTTGTTGCCTACTGCTGCTATATTGGATGTTCAAAATCTAATTGTAAAGATGTGCCGGATCGGCCCAAAGCATGGCAAGACCCAACACAAAGTCATTTTAGCATACCTCTGCACTTTGTGTTGGGACATGCATGAGCTGCACTCTTACTTTTAAAAGCAAGGCTAGACGGTTGCCCGCTACGGTAAGCACCAGTGCATAACAAAGCACAGTAAAACTATTGAAATTTGACCTAGGTATGCAAGCCTGTAGGTTGGGACTTGGGTCAGTGCTTGGAACAAACCTTTTTAAATCGTGGCTTGAGCATGGTCGGTGGATCAGGCCATGGGCTGCCTCAGTGCCTCATCTGCCACACGTGCACAGTGCACACTTGGCACGATGCATGATGCAGCCCAATTCCATCTCTACCTATTTAAAGATTCTTTTATTACCCTTTTTTTATATATTGTTAATAGAGTGGACAAACATTAGAATTAGATTGTATTATCCTACATAGGAAGCCATGTTTCAAAAAAGTCGAGTAATGGAAATCTTAGGCAAAATGGAAGTATATATGTTGTATTCGGTCTTGAAGACGTTTAGTAAAAGTTTCTTTAAGTTATCAACTTATCATTCCATGATATTGAAATTTTTTTAGTGAGTGTTTGAGATACGTCTGCGAAAGTTATTTTCAGCAAAATGCATCGCATCTGTCCATCTTTCCTAGTATTTTATTTATTTATTTATTTACCAAGTAAAATGTTTTGAACAGCAGACTATTTATACACAATATATATTTTTTTTGTGTGGGATCTAATGAACAGGTTTTCATATATCATAAAGCTTTTCCTATGCCAGCTCTATCATATAAATTCAACAGCGTCGATACACTTTCGGGCAATGAAACAGAAGACTCTGGACAGTTTATCTCATCCGTGTGTTGGCGCGCACAGTCCCCTGTGCTGGTTTCTGCTAACTCCACAGGTGATATTAAGTTGCTGGAAATGGTTTGATACTTTGATTTCAGCCAAACATTATCCAATGTATAGATTATTTGGTTGGAAAAATATTCCTTTTGGAGCGCGATTGGTGTGAATTGACAGGAGGGGATTAACAAAAATTGCAATTTTGATATTAGTTCAGAGAATGATCCAATGGGTGTGAAGACTGAGATATTGTTTGCTGTAAATATATATATTTTTAGGTACAAAAATGGGTAATATAAGCAGAACCTTGTATAACCCTCTTATAGAATTTTTATTTTTATCATGAAATAGCAAGTTTTCTCATTAGTGATTATTTGATCTTAAATTTTTCATTTTTGTTTCGTACTATATTTGTGCCATACAGTTACAGCTCCTTGTGTTCTATTGTTTCTGGGATGGAATACTACAAGACGGTGGTGAATTGTAGTGTGAAACTGTTAGACAATATTTTTGCGGAATTAAAATAAATTTAAAGGAAAACTTCAAAAACTCGATAGGAAGTATTATAATAGGCCCAATAATTTTGTTAGAAAATATTACAACTTGGACCACTCTAAAGTTCTTTTAAAAATTATAATCGAAATATACATATTAGTTGAATATAATCATATGTTAACATCATCAAAATATAATGCTACTAATAAGTTAGGTATTTATAATAATTTGTTTAAAATATAATTAAGTTACATACTTAGTGAAGGGGTTTAGAAATAGCTTATTGAAAATTATTTTTGAGATATAATTATCTAATACATTTACTAAATAGATAGTATCTATATAATTAGTCAATCTAAATAATACAAAACAGCTAATCAGACAAGTTTAAGCAATCAACTAACTAATTGTCAAAACTTGACTATCAGATAGATGATGTCATCAAATATTTTGTGAACTTGCTAACGGCCGATCATCCGTTGATACAATAATTTTTGGGTGTTTAGGAGTCATAAATGTTAGTAATGAGAATTGATCCACATATCACTTGAAATTAGGAGGAAAGCTTTAACTACTTGAACCACTTTTTTTTTTTTTTTTCAGTGTTAAAATGATATACACACTTAAAAAGAACATTATGGAATAAATTAACTGATTTGCCTCAATGTTATCTTCTAATATTGATCCATAGACGACAGTAAGTTTTACCAATTTACTCCCACTAGGCCATCACCAACAAAAGGGAAGACATAAAATTCAAAGATTAATGCAAAATCGAGGAGAAAAATATTTGATGAAAGGGAGTTGAGGACCATCATTTGTGCCGCACTAATGGCCCATTTGTCCATCCACAAATTATAGACGTGTGGCAGATTATATGACAAAACTTATATAGTGGGGTAATCATTGGGGATTTTGGGGTAATAAAGCTACTTTTATGCCAAACAACCCATAACAGTTTGACACGGCAAATATACTATTACGGGGTACAAATTATTTTTGTTTCGTTTTTTGGATCTGTTGAAATTGCCAAATTGAACAAAAGTGCAACGGAAATTGGGCAAATATGTGACAATCCGCACATGGTAGTGACGTTAATGTTTAGACAAGGATAGATTGGCCTAAACCGCTCAAACTAGTATGTACTCCTCATCTATATGAATTACTTATATTTAATACGGAGTATAAGAAACAGTATGAACTAAAGCGAGTGTATAAAATAGTATGAACTATTTACTGAGTATATGAACTATGTGACTCATGTGTCGATGTGCATGAACCATGCCTTCAACACCCTTAGAAAGTTAAAAGCGTAAATGAGGCAGGTACAAATACTTCTATAATTATGACCTAATTCAGATCTCCATCATTAACCATCATTTAAATAACTTTTTAAATTTTGTCACCACTACCAAATATATGGAATGCATGCATCATGTTGATGTTAGCTAACGAGCTAACTTGATTGGTTAAAAGTATTGAGAGATGCTATCTCTATAATGAGAGAAAAATTTGTTTAGTTGGCATTTTTCCATTCAAGAAGTCATCCCTAACTTTTGCTTTTGTGGTATTCCTAATTTTGTAGCTTTCACGTTATAGACCTTGAATATACACACGACTATGTCAACCCTTCTACAGATCACCATCTTTCAAATCAGTTAGTTTGACAAATATGTATATGTGTTCATTGAGAATTCCAAGTACAAATATTGTCCTTCATTTGATGATGATTCAACAAGTGTAGAAGACTAATTTAAGTTAGTAACTTAATTTTGGGGATCATAATTGATGTTATTGCTCTTGTATTCCTTAAATTTGAAAACAGATTTTGCCACTACATGAAGATTTTTTCACAATAAAAAAAATTGCTTCCACAACTATATTAATTGCAACACTTTAACCAAATTACTCTCATATTTTCAATCAAAATGATGCAACTAATACGGAGCAGAAGAAGTATTTAGAATACAATAATCATTTTAGTAATTCTAGATAATCTTTACTTATATCTCAATCTTACCATCAAAGTAGTAAGGGCCTATTTACTTCAGCTTAAAATCCATTCAGTTCAGTTTAGTTCAATTCAGTTCAACTCAGCTCTTCTACTATTTTGCTATTCATTAATCCTTCACAAAAAACTTTCAGTTCAGTTCAGTTCAGCTCAGTTATTTTCAGCTGAAATAAGAGAGGCCCTAAGCATGTATCATTATATTACATCTCCAAAAGTTAAACATATCACATGGCTTCTTGGAGAAAACAATTGAGTTCAATTACTTAAGCACTTTTTAAGGATGGGTAATGCACCAAATTTAAGCTAAATAAATTATTATATGCAAAATTGTACTATAAAGTTTCCACTTTTACATCCTTTTCTAACGCCACTTCATAATTAAGTTAATTGACCACTTTTTTGTGATCTCATGATCTCCTTATTGTGTTTAATGCTGGAGTAGCATTTATCTAAAAGTCTTAACATCTAAATTATAATACTCCATAATATTTTAGTACTCCGTATTTTGGTTTGTTTTTGGCTAATTTTATTTGGTCAACATACTAAAAAATGTTTGGAAAATGGCTTATAAGCCAACATGAAATAGAAATGACATTTTTTATTGGCTTGTTGGCCCACAAATTGTCGAAAAAATAAGCAACAATCAATTTCATCAAATACTATACTAGTACTGGTATAATTAGTTGGTTTGAAACGCTAATTTAAAAAAGGTCAACCCAGACATTCAAGCTAGACTTCCAACCAGTCAAGCAAGGCAAGTAGGCCAATTTGCCAAACAACCTCTAAGAAATTATGGAGTATTAGACAAATAACTTAAGTTTAGGGTTTATAAACTTGTCTCACACCAATTAACTGTGAAACATTATAAAATTAGCAGCTAAGAAAGTAACAAAGTAGCTTCTAAATAAGATTAAGGCGTGCCACGCCCTTAATTTCGTAATTAATTATTGTGATTTGGCAACGATTCCAAATCATACATTGGTGACAATGGTAATCATTTAGGGTTATTAATCATTGTAAAGAATAATCTTAATTGAAAAGCAACTAAAAACTAAAATTCTATACATCAAAATTAAAACAAATCAAAATGAGATTTCTGTTGAATGAAGACAATATGCTTGTTAATAATTCATTAATTAAAAAGTTTCTGCACAAGTATTTTCTGCACAAGAATAGCACCTTCATAACCTTTCAGAACAACTCTGAAAGGTAATCATATGTACTAAATTGTAAGGAATTATTTTGGTTTTAAGTAAACATACATGTGATGGAATCACCATAATAAACAAAGCAAAATGTATATTCATGGTTTCATCAATCTACAAAAAAGAACCTAAGAAAAAATCTCTAACTCGGACAACAGTGAAGAAACTCACCAGCTATGGACTAACCAGACTGTGTACTGTCGGCATCCCACAGCCCCCGCCGCCACCAGAATAAAGGTGCAAGGAAAAAGAAAAACTGTGAGCCCAACGGCATTAATCTCGAACACAGGATATATCCACAAGGAATGAAGTCTTCCGTGATAAATCTATTTACATTGCCTTGTTCGAAAGGCTTCGTCTGAAACTATTACTGACATTAGCCGACTCAGCCTTTGAGCTCCTGGCCCCGGTTTTACCTTGTCAGGGTTTTTAACCTTGGTACAACGTGGCTTGCCACCGCACCAACGACCTGGAGTAACACTCACATTTACCCGGCCAAGCAACTCCCGATCAATTTTATCCAATGCAGGATCATCAGGGCGGAACTTCCGCGCAAAAGGAGCATCGCTGGTGATCATCTTATCAACATCGCTTAAGGTTAGAAGACGTGGGTGCTGTCTTGGTGGATTATCCCAGGCAATGTAATGAAGATCGTGGTTAACTGCAGTTTGAGCAAACTCGGGTACATTGCATATGACAGTGTGGAAGTATCCTTCTGGTGAGGAGAGAAAGTTTGTGTAGTACATGAGCATGGTTCTAGGCAAGTTATCCCAGCCCATAACAAGGTATTCTACAAAATCATGTGAAAGAGCCATCCATGCCGAACCTACAAAAAACGAAAACTTAGAAATAATACTCTAATACTCAACAGATGATCCGAGAAAACAGAAAGAGATGCAACTGCCCTATAATGTTAGTCTATTAGGTATTATATACATTCTTGGTGATATATATGTTCGGAATGTCAATTTTAAAATTTTTGAAAATCAGTGAAGACATTCTCTAATTCCTAACAACAAAAGGTCAGAAATTGACTGAATTGCAGATATACTGGTACTCGGTCTATGTTCACGATAGTAAAAAATTCAAGAATGTTATCGATTGCCAGCAATGATGAGTAAAGAAACATTCTCTTATCTTATCTTCTATAGTGGGTGTCAACTTCGTTTTTTAAGCTAACAAAGTATTTAGAGACAAAGTCTCCTGGCCATGTTTGGCCATCACGAAAATCAGAATGTCAGAGTGAAACAGAGAAGTTCTCAGGGTAAACTATGATATCCCAAATTTGCAGAATCAAAAATTAAAGACTAACCCGTAAATAACTTAAATGCTGTAGGCAACCTTCGCTTTGGTTGAACCCAGAATATATCGGACTTTTTATCTGAGTAAAGCCCGGGGTCTACGATCAGTGGCATTGCCCTTCCACCCCTGCAAGACATTCATACATCAGCAATTCAGTGAAATTTCTGAACACATAGACTTAAGTAAGAATTAATCGGCAGCTGATCAAACTTACTCTTTCCATCCTAGCCTGCCGGAATGGTCAATAAAATTCAGCTTCCGATCCAACTTAGAAAATGTGTGGATAAGGTCTGCAACAACAAAAAAAATGATCAATAATATAATCCTTTGTCTTGCAAAACTGTAATTTGAATAAGGAACGATTTTTACCATCTTGAGTGACTAGAGGATAATCTGAACCACTGAGATTGATAAACCAATCCCAATCATTATATTTCTTGAGAAGAATGGCACAAGCATGTAGAGTATTCGAAATCATGGTCGGGCCTCTATAAGTAACCATGTTTGCTTTGGAAATCATATGTACATTCCCTACCTCAGTAAACAGCGGATCCTCCTCAATTTTCTTAGCCAGTCTCATTCTCTCCTCAATCGGCGACTCTAAATCCAAGTGAACAACATATCGATTTCTCGGGTGATACAACGCCTGAAGCGTTCTCCATACCCTATGAGAATCACCCTTTGACCCGGAAATTAAATAAGCTAAACGAGGAAGAGGAGGTCGAGAAGGGGGTGGAGGAGGAGTCTGAACAACAACCGGTTCCACAAACATCGGATTCGATTGGTTCGTAGTTGTCCTAGAGTAATGAGATATAAGGGCATTTATCGAATGAATCGACGAAAGTAGCCCCATATTGAAGCTAGTTGCTAATAGAAATACACAAATAACTGAACTAATCACAAGAGGAAATGCCCATCTCCTCTCCATATTCAATGACATTCCTTCAAAAGCTTTCATTGGTCAAATACTAATTCACTAAAAAACCACTTAACTAAATTTCTTCTCATATACTAAACCAAATCAATCAAAAAAAAAAACCTCAAAATCCTTTGATTCACTCAATTAAGCACTAATATAAGGTATCTAAATTTGAATTTCACCATCAAAAAATGAAATTTTGCAATCTAAATAAGATTTTTCACCTAATGTGGAAGCTCCATTATCATATCATATACAAAAATCTGCACAAAAAAGATAAAAATTAATCTTTTTGACAATAAATCATAAATCTCAATTTAGTCTGTTAAGATCCCTTTCATAAGAACAAATTTAACATATCATATGAACACAAAAAATAATAATAATAATAATAATAATAATAATAATTAATAATAAAAAAAAATTTAAACTTTTTAGCAATAAATCTCAGTAATATTTGTTAAGATCCTTTTCATAAGAACAAATTAAACATAGTTTATTAATTATCAGCTTACTTACAACTGTCACTAATTTATTCAAACAGATAATTTTAGAAATAATTATACTAAATTCGATCAAACATATAACAGAAATCAAATTAATTACTACTCTAAAACAACAATAAATCATCAAAAAGAAAAATTTAAAAAAAAAAAAAAAAAAAAAAAAAAAAAAAAAAAAAAAAAAA
>PYUH01000238.1:1982386-1999862 GCA_016808085.1 Suaeda aralocaspica | reverse complement strand
TAAAAAAAAAAAAAAAAAAAAAAAAAAAAAAAAATCTTCAATGTCACCGACACTTAAACTCTCAACAATTAAAAGCATGAATATATGCCAAAAAAATCAGTAACAGAAAAAATAAAATTAATCAAAACATTAAATTCAATTTAAAAAAAGTGGGTTTTTTTAATGTGGGTTTTTGGAAACAGTTACAAAACAATTACATCACAAAAAATTAAAAAAGACAATTAATTTGAGAAAACCCAGAAAAACCCATGAAATTAAATGAAAAATAAAATAACCCAAATGATAAAACTCTAACCTTGGTGAAAATTAAGAACTCAAAATCATTAAGAGAAGAAGAAGGTTGAAGGTTGAAGGTTGAATGTTGAATGAGGGATCTAAATAGTGAGAGAAAAAGTGAAAGAAATTTAAAGGAAATTATAAGGAGGATGTTTTGTTTTATTTATTTTATTTTTTAATTTCTTTTTTAGTTTATACGTTTTTTTTTTCTTTTTTAAGAAAAAAAATAGTCGAAAGATTAGAGAGAAAAAGTGGAATAAAAGGGAAATAGACTATAGTAATGGCAAAGTGGTACGGTACTAGTGTACTACTACGGCGAAACGTGATTATAATAAATAAAAACTTTGATTATGATATAAATTACCAACATAAAAAGGGCTGAGAAGTTGCTACTTACAAGTTACAAACCACCAAAAGTTGTTGATTGCTTCCCTAGTTACTTGTGTAGTTTTAGGTTGATACCTAAGTTGATTTTCGGATCGGACTTTTAGATTAGGTTTGGAATAATTTTCTAGTCTCATCATTGGAAATATTTATATTCTTATATAAGATTGTATCTATTTTACTAGCTAGATTAATCACATCCAAGATTATTAATTTGTTTTAATAAATTAAACAAATCTTATTTATTTAAGTTCATTATTCTATCACATAAGATAAATATTAAAAGATTAAAAAAAATTAATATTAAGAAAGACCAACCGATGCTACCGTAAATATTAAACGATAAATTCTGAGGATGGACATTGTATAACTGAATGTGTCTATCAAGGTACAAGTAAAGGAAAACAAAATTTTTTGATTTCAGATGAGCAATTTTATTATTTTTACTAAATTTTAAACTCGTGTGATGCATGAGTAGTACAACATTTTGTTTTAGTGGTTTTATATTATTAAACAACTATATATTAAACAAATCTTATTCACGATAATAAATCTATTAAATAAGAAATATTAGATGATAAAAAAAAAGTATTATTAAGAATGACTAACCAATGACATAAAATATTATCCTTAAAATTATTCGCAAAAGTAAAATTATAATCTTTTTTTTATACTTTAATCCAATATAGTTTCCATTTTGTAAAGTGGTTAAGGTATATTCATTGATAGAGCATATAAACTATTCTTGGCCTCAATTATTAACTTAAGTTTTTGGTTGAGATGGTCCTCTAATATGGTATCGGGTTCGAATCTTATCCGGATATTCTCGTTGTTTTCTTTTATAAAAGAGTATAAAATTACTTCATCAAAAAGCGAACAATCAGAGTAATAATTCATTCATATAGTTCAAATTTTACTTTACCTTATATCCCCAAGAACAATATGTGAAAAATTAGGCAACGATGATGTGATTTTGAGAACTATTCTTATATGCAATATATATGAAATCTATTAATACTCTACGAACCGTACGGTGATCGATCATGATGATCAACTTCACACCCTTCTCTTATTGTGAGATGTCAAAACTATCTAAACAAATCGCACAATTTGAACAACTCCGAGCAAGTCTATATATCCTCTAGGCTTAATTCATGTCTTGCACTACACTTTCTTCCAAAGCGTTTTGAAGTGCAAACAAATCACTAATGGTTGAACTACTAGTTGGGATCAATTGAGTCAAGACTCAAGAGCATTTGATCGTCAATGAACCTAAAGTGCTATCGAGAACCGTACTTGATGTATTCTTTAATGATCAAGATAACAAAAAGTAAATTACCGAATATTGGTCTTCTCTTCAAGTTAATTAAATAGCGACTTTAATTTATTGTTTTACCTCACAAAAAAGAGTCATTATCCCACAAAAAAAGAAGAAGAGAGAGTCTAAAAATACGTGTTTGATGCCCGACCTCTTTAAAATTAGGCTAAAAATCATAAAACTTTTGGTTACAAAAAGACCTAACATATCAAGCCTAACCCAATAACATATACCACTATTTAATTTAAGTTGTAACGGATTCATTTGAGTCAAAGTGTACTTTAATTGGAATAGAAAAGTTATCTCAACATATGCATTGGTTTTAATTTGAGATTTCAGGTAACAAAATTTCTTCTATAAAGATGATTAAGATTACGTTAGAAAAAACCTCCTTGTTACTGTAGGTCAGTCGTCAACGTGCATATCGTGATATTGTGACATTGTGTGCTTCGTATAATCATATGTGAATTGGGGATATGCGGTTATTGTCAACACAATAATAAAAATAAGGAAAAATTGCCAATTACCACCTTTTAAAAAAAAAATTTGTTAATGATGATCTCAGGCGAAAAATTCCGGTTTGACTACTGAAATTAGTCATTGACTTCTAATTGCACCCTCTTGCGCTTCCCTCCTAACCCCTTTTTTTTTCCCTCCTAATTTCTAATCTAAACCCCTCACTCCGTCCTCTTATAAAATCAACCCTAAATCATAACAAAAATCCTCTTCTCACTCTTTCTTCTTCTAATTCGTAGTTGCCATTGGTGAACCATTTACAGGAAAGAAAACCCAAAATCAACTTGAGTGACTCAAAAAAATGTGAACTGAAGAACAACTCGCAACTGAAAATGATGAAGTCTAATGAAGTCTAATGAAATTTACCTACCCTTTATAAATTGAAGCACAATTAAGAGAGTCTTTGATTCCCAATTGCACAGCATAAAAATAATTGGTAGGTTGAATATTTGATTTTGAATTAATGTTGAGTGAGTAAAATAAGTGAAGATAGGAGGATGGAGTGTAAATATCAAAATATTTACTAACAAAACTTTTTTTAATTGAGTAAAGACTAATTCCGGTAGTCAAATCGAAATTTTTCGCCTGAGGTCATCATTAACAAAAAAAAATATTTAAAAAGTGTTGACTGACAAAATTTTTTTTAAAAAGGTGATAAGTCACAAAAACAAGTTTTAAAAAGGTGGTAACCTACGATTTTTCCTAAAAATAACGAGTAAAAGTAATTATAATTGGGGATATGTAGCGAAATGAGGTTGGTTGATGCGTGTTTTCTCATTAATTTTGTGTAGTTCTGGTGGTGAGGTGGTGGCCCACCATTATCTTCACCTAGTGGAATATCTTGGATGCATAGGTGCCCTTAATCGAAAATAATTTAATTTGTTGTTTTTTTTGACATTTAAATCAATTCAACTTATTCTAAAATCAATGATTCAATGGTATGATAAGTTCAATTAATCATCATGAAAAAGTATAGATGAGTATAATTGAATACGATTTTACCTATTGTAAGTCAATTGGTGACGATATTAGCCATTAGATTAGAGTGAATCCGGCGTTGATTAGCTCAAAACCCTTTAGTCTTGTTCCTGATTTCATTATACAAATTGAGATTTTTTATTTCTAAAGTTCGAAGAACCTAGTCTACCTAGTTAGCTCAAGTGTGATGGTCTACCCCAAACTATCACCCTCGTTACCAAACCAAACACATGAACACAAACTAGCTCATGATCCAACACACCTAGGTTACTTAATCAAGAGTCAAGACTATTCCTTGGTCATATTGTTTATACCAACACATAATTTTTCTTGTGAATAATTTTTATCCCCAAAAAATTTTGCGACTATACGAAGAGATACTATTGTACGGAGTAGGGCCTCTTAACTTCAGCTGAAAGCAACTGAATTGAACTGAAAACTTTTATTAAGGTTTCTGAAGAAAAGCTACGCTGCGCGTCTGGGCTGAACCGAATTGAACTAACTAGAGCTAAACTGAATTAAACTGAACTGAACTAACCGATTTTAGTTGAACATGCCCTAAGTTGAAGCTACATATATTGCTTCATGAGCGCCCCTTCTCATGGAATAAAGTAGTGTTTAGAAGAGTATGGTTGACTGCTTCACGAGTTGAGAGACTTCCAAAAAACTATAAAGAACGATGACTTATAAGAAAGAAAGGGTTGCATATCAAAAGGTCAATTACAAACTAACTACCAAATAAGTAACTTTAATGTAATTAGAAGTTAGGGCATGTTTAGTTGTTTACTTAGCTTAATTTCAGTTTAGTTCGGCTCTAATTAGTTCAATTTGGATCCAATCAGTTCAGTTGAACTCTTCTTTAATTTTGCTAATTTATTTCTTCATATTATTATTTGTTCATAATATACTATTTTGTTCATTCTTCGTAACATTTTTGTTATTATTATTATTATTTTGTACTACCTCTGTTTTTATTAGTTGCAACACTTGATTTTTTTGTATCTCACAAATAATACCAAGTGTTGCAACTAATAAGAAACGAAGGTAGTGTTTGACTTTATTTTGTTCATAATATTATTGATGGTATTAGCTTTATTAGTGTTATTATACACTTGGCTTTATATTGTTCATATTATTATTAGTGTGTTCATTATATATTTTTAGAACAATAATCATCATTTTTTTTGTTTATATATATATATATATATATATATATATAATTAGGTTATAATTTTCTCGAAAAAAATATTATGAAATTGTCATTCAGAAAATGAAACAAAAATATAAGTGGATTATTATTCACAAATTTAAAAAAATGAAAATACTACATAAGTGGATTTCCCTACTACATATGAACATGTATCACTAATTTTTGTTTCATAAAATATAAATTACAAATAACAAAATATTTTTTGTTTCTTAATTATTAGTGGATTAATCTCAAAATTAAATGAAAAATCTATATTTTGATGTATTTTCAAAAAGTAATAAGTTCAAACTTTTCAATTAAAATCTAATGTGACTTGAGATCTTAGGTAAGGATTGGGATTTTCAACATTATTTTTTGTTTTTATATACACGTAAATGAAATGTAACACATAAAAATTACTATATTATTATTCCATTGTTAAAAATTATTAATAATCCATATGAAAAATCATTGATACATAGTTAAAAATCAATAATTATAGTAATCTATAAAAATTATAGTTAAAAATCAATAATCATTGTTAAAAATCAAAATTCCATAAAATTACTACTTTATTAATAATCCAAAGTTAAAAATCATTAATCCATAATAAAAACGAACTTACATTTCAGTTTAGTTCAGCTCCAATCAGTTCAGCTCAATTTAACTCAACTTCAATCAATTCAGTTCAATTCAGTTATTTTCAGTAAATTAAATGTATATACTAGAAAATTACATAATGGAACAAGGTAGTAGTCAGCAAACTTAATTGGTCAAGTCACTTATTTTTACTTGTTGTTATTAATTTTTTGATGATCTTAGTTTTATACTTTTATGACACAATGTGATAAAATAAACGTAGTTGTTATGAAAATAGGGTTTTAGTAGAGAGTATTTGTGGGAAGAAAAATAGATCTGTTATCTTGTTTAATAATAGTATATATATATATATATAAGCAATAAGGGTTTCCTATAAACTAACTCTACTTTCCGGAATATTCTAGATACATAAGGAATATAATGGGCATTCACAATATATTAATATTTTATAACACTCCCCCTTGGATGTCCATTATAAAACAAATACACTATTTTATAATACGCATGTGCAGTGCTGCCTCGTTAAAACCCTTACCAGGAAAACCCAGCGGGAAAAACCGTGACTAAGGGAAAAAGAGTACAATACGCATTAACTCCCCCTCATGATGTCATCCGTTGAGATCTTTGAGACGACGCAACCCAATTAGATGAACTAATTTCTGGAATGTAGTAGTCAGAAGTGCCTTGGTAAATAAATCTGCCAAATTTTCGCTTGAACGAATCTGTTGGACACTAATCTGACTATTCTTCTGAAGTTCATGGGTGAAGAAAAACTTAGGCGAAATATGCTTCGTCCTGTCACCTTTAATGTACCTTTCCTTAAGTTGTGCAATACAGGCTGCATTGTCTTCATATAATGTAGTCGGATCTTGTTTTCCACATAATAGACCACAATCTTCTTGTATGTGATGAATTAGAGACCTTAGCCATACACATTCTTGACTAGCCTCATGAATTGCTAAAATTTATGCATGATTAGAAGAAGTAGCAGCAATTGTTTGTTTCATGGAACGCCAAGAGATTGCGGTACCACCATATGTAAATACATATCCAATTTGTGATCGAGCAACATGAGGATCTGATAAATAGAGAAATATATGCTTAACCCCATTCCAATGCCTTCGGGTATGACATGAGTTAAACCTTGCTAATAGATTAATAGAGAATGATATGTCGGGTCTTGTGTGACTAGCAAGATACATCAATGCTCCTATTGCACTTAGATATGGTATTTCAGGACCAAGAATCTCTTCATCATTTTCCCGAGGGCAAAAGGGATCTTTATCAACATCTAGTGATCTTACAACCATAGGGCTAGTTAACGGATGTGCTTTATCCATATAGAATCTTCTAAGCACCTTATCTGTGTATGTAGTTTGATGCACAAGGATTCCTTTTTTTAGGTGCTCAATTTGTAACCCTAAACAAAATTTTGTCTTACCAAGATCTTTCATTTCAAACTCTTTTTTCAAGTATTCCACTGTTATTGAAATCTCTTATGGAGTTCCAATGATATTCAAATTATCAACATAGACAGCAATAACAAAACTTGACCCAAATTTCTTTATGAAAATACAAGGATATTCAAATCCTATATGTGCTAGCTACATACAAATTCAAACTAGGTTAATGTTATTAATTAGACAACAATCTTCAAAGTGTTACTCCGACAACAATCTTCAAAATTAGGTCTGGTTCTCGTCAACTTATTTTTGTTTATCTGAACCTATTTTCGCTGATCTGAACTTATTTTTGTTAAAATCATTAACAATTTATTAAAGATTAAAACTGATTTTTTGTCGAACTAAACTTATTTTTACTGAAATAAATAAAAATAAGACGGGGAGAATACCTTATGCTAAAAGAAACCCCAAGTTACAAAAGAACTCAATTAGCATTTAGCATTTAGCATTTAGCATTTAGCATTATGGATGACATGAATAAGGAGTTTCTCGCACGAAGCCCTAAATGTATGACGAACAATGGCACCAATATTTGTCACTATGTCACCACACTTACCACATGCTAAATTCTTTAATTTAGTTTTTGACGCCCCTTTGTTTACTAACTTAGGCCAATCAATAATTATGTATAGGGTATACTATGTTAACCGAATATTTGTATATATAACTTAAATAATTCATTTATATAGGAATATAGGACTGTTTTGGGCTTGTGGTATACTGGTATGCACGTAGAAAAACCAGTTTGTAGTTATGGTGACATATATTAAATTTATGCATGCAACTAATTCATTGTACAACTTTGTATTTTAATAACTGCTTTTGATATTACTCGTACTATATACTATGCAAATAATAGGTACGTCTTTAAGCTCGTTTTTATAAGTCTTTAATTTTATTTATCATTTTTTAAAAAAAAAAAACTAGTTTTTGATTGAACAAATTTAATTTGTAGTACTACATAAGTACATAATGATTATCCTAGCTAGGGTATAGACGTAGACACGTAGTATATTCCTTGAAAAAAACCTACTAGGTCAACCTCTTATATAGTTAAATTTAATTCAAGTATTATAAATATATAATATGCTACATTTTTCCTTTTCCGGCCAATCGGCCATCAAGAATAAGTCGGTACTTGGTAGAACTACCATCAACACGATATGATTGACTTTTGATCGAATACTTCTCTCATTGCTTAACGTTCATTTAGGTGGCATTTACTTGGAGGGTTGAGACAAAACCTTTTAGGAACAAAAATCATTGAAATTTATCGAAATTGATTGAAATTTATTGAGAAAAAAAATTAACGCAAAGAGAATACACCCTTAATTTACTCACATGCAATGGTTGTAGAAAATAAATAAAATGATATGTCTTATGGTAATAAACTCTTTATATCAATAAACTCTTTATATTACATGGTAGTATAAGAGTAACTTAGCTAAATTGAAGAGCAACCCCCATTTATACGTAGTATATAAAATCATCGTATATCCATATTAAAAAACAACTCATCGAGTCTTTTATTTTGTTGGGCTATTATATATGACCCCCTTACACTCCAGTCATTACCTGTGGGCCTATAAGAGTATGATCAACCTTCAATAAAGGTCCAGTAAATCAGTAATGGCTTCATGCAAAGGCCCATCAAATAATTATGTTACTATTCCATTTTTTCGAAGGGTATTTTTGTCTTTTAAGCTTAGGTGGTCTTACCATTTCATTGGTCTACCTAGTAAGTAGTAACCACTAACCAACAATGTAACGTATTCATTTATTAAAGGATGATGATGAAAAATGTGATATGTTGTCATGCGTCTATGCATGTCAAGAGAACATGTTTCTTGTTTAGAAATGTTGTTGGATTTTGTAAAGACCTTCCCAACTATGACATGTTTTCAATCTTAAGTAAGGCAGGTGAAAAACAAACATTGTAGGGTTGAAACTTTAAAGTTACCTCAACAAAGATAAAGTTACACCTTGGTCTAGTGATTCTAATTAACGTTGTTTGTGTACGACAGTTCACATGTTCGAATCCTTTTTTCTTCATTTATAAAATGTATCACTTTATAAACGAGGAGTAGCTCTATTGGTTAAAATTTCTCTCTTAATTTCACATATTCTTAAGATTTATATATCACCCTTGTGGCTTTTTTTGCACCAAGAAATTATTATAGTAATAAATAAACAACTAATTAAGAAAAATTGTATCTTATAATATTCACCATTGCTCAATCCAATACAAACATGTATTTTTCGACTTAGCCCTGTTCTCGTCAACATATTTTTTTCTAAACTGAATTTATTGTTATTGAAGTCATTACCAATTTATTATAAATTGAAATGATTTTAGCTAAATTGAACTTATTTTTATTGAAAATAAGTTAAACTAAGATAAGGAGAACAAAATATTAATTTACGCCAATTTTTGCACCATTTATTATTATTTAGTGCAATGGAGCCACTAAGCCCTGTTCTTTTGGACTGAAACAGTGGAACATAGCTAAAGTGAATTGAACTAAACAGAAATGAGTTGAATTGAACTGAATGAAATTAAACTGAACTAAAGTACTAAAAATTTCAATTCAAAAAAACAAGGCTCAGGGCAAGTGATGAGAATCGATTTCAATATCTCTGAGACTAGAAAAAAAAGCTCTAACCAACTGAGTTGTCCTTCACTATCATTTGTTTAAATTATTAGATGCAATAAATTGACTTTTGTAGTATGCATATTATTTAAATGAGATCTAATTAGATTCGTTCTGTTAATTGCTTCCATAATATCAACTTTTTATAATTTTCAATCTATGTAAGATTGTAGATGTTACTAATCAATAAGGTATTGCATCCGCATACATAAAAGTACTTTTGTCGTATTCAATTTAAAATGGAGGTAAAATTATTTATTTTTACACAATGTTGACTATAAATCAAGAATATAATAATATAGAAAATCAAAATTTCCACTATAAACCCTCACAATTTATTCTATTGAGGATATATATTAGTTGCACAACAAATGAAATTTAATAATATTAATTTGGTTTTATTAATGGTTGCTAGATTGGGATAGCACAGTGTTGGAGATGGACAATTTGGGGGAAAGAGGGAAATAAGAAGAGAAAGGATAATGAGCAACTTTTCATTCAATTCAAATTTGTGAAGATGGTCCAAGAATGATGGAATTGAAGAGAGGGAAAAAGATAAAAAGAAAGTTTTTTCTTGATAAAGAAATAAAAAACAAAAACCCTGAAAATTCGATATTGAGACAACAAAATTGTAAGTTTTCTTTAGAGCAATTATAACAACATCTCTTTGATTTCGTTACTAACTGCAAACAATTGTAGATGTTAGAAGTCATTAACAATAAAACCCGAAAATTCCGGTAAGACAATGGAATTGTAAGTTTGTTTTAGAGCAGTAGCATCGACATGTGTCTGATTCCGTTATTAATTGCGAACAAATGTGGATCTTAAAAGTCATTCCATCTATGTAGTGAATTGGTGCTTTTTTGTCCCATATCGACCAACGACCTTTACATTAACTCCACTAATTCACTACTATAACATATCACTGGATAATATTTTTGTAAAATTAAATTCTTTTAATATTTTTTACCCACCTATGCTCATGATGCATATTCCAATATTAACACTTTGTACCTAATATTGTCATAAACCTCGTTGTCGTTGTTACCTATTAAATGTTTAAATTTACTTGGTTAGTGTTCGAACATGTTATTATATACTCGAGTGATGAATATCCATATATATGCATTTGTAATGATTATCTAATTAGCGGATAAGGCGAGTTAGAATATGTATCTACTTTACTATGTGTTGAATCAACATATAAATTTTGTAGTAACAAATTCAACTTGGCTGAGAATGTCGGAAAAAGAGTATCCGCAATTGTATACTTCAGTGTTTAACAATAAACTTGAGTTTGCAAAAAGTAATGTCCGAACAAACTAATATAAGCTAACATGATTCAATTACAAAATGATTTGAACTGAAAATAAGGCCTTGTTCTTCTCAACTTATTTTTATTTATTTTTTTTAAGTTCAGTTCAGCAAAAATAAGTTCCAATCCTTAATAAATTGTTAATATTTTCAGCAAAACTATGTTCAGTTCAACAAAAATAAGTTCAGATAAATAAAAATAAATTCAGATAAATAAAAATAAAAATAAGTTTAGATACGCAAAAATAAATTGACGACAAAATGAGAACCCATGAAAAAGTGTTTGGATAGAAGAGAACAAACAAGTTGTTAAAAAGATAAAAATGAGACAAGAAATTTTTACCCAAAAAACCAAATTTACTCTCATTCAAAACTTTCTTTTGAGCTTTGTCTTTCCCATATTTGAGCACACACCTATATATCATACTTTGGTCTTTCCTCCATTTTCTCTCTCTTTCTTCTTTCTCTCTCTATCACCTAAATTACTTGAGATCTAGGCCCTCTTCTTGCTTAGTCTCGAACTACCCTTTACACAAGGGTCTCTAATCCACAATCAAATCTTTAATTTTAAGGTAATTTTCCCCTTTAATTTGATAAATTTACAAATTTTTTCACTTGTTTTTCTGTAATTTTTAATACCCTTTGTTGTTTTGTGATCCCTTTTATTCGATCTGTTGATGATCGCTTTTTTGATTAAGTTTTTTAATTTTTAATTTAATTTTTTTTGTTTGAATTATGAAGTGTTATTTTCTGTGGTTTTGATTGTGAATTTGATGAATTTTGATTGAATTTTTTTTGGGTTTAGAGTTTGTTTGAATTATTACATGCATGTGTAATCAATTGGTTTTTGTGATTTCTTGTTATTGATTTTGTTGGGTATCTTTGATTTTTGTTCTTAGATCAAATTATAGAGTTTTTTGTTGGTTGTTTAATTGACTGAATTCTTCTTCAAGGATCTATGAAAGTTTTAATCTTTGATGTAATTATTGGTGATTTTGGAATTTGGGTTCATTCCAATTGTTTTATGGATTAATCTTGTATGAAATTAATCTCAAAGTTAATTTTTGTGAATAATTGGAAGATTGTGTTCCTACACAATCTCTAGGTGAGACCCTGAGACGGTTCAAAACGGCTGAACTTTTCACCCAAAACTTGTAACCGGAGACGGTTTGAAACGGCTTAACTTTTCACCCAAAACTTGTAACGTTTATTCAACATCCAAAATTTGTAACTGTTACTTAACTTTTTAGCAAAAAAGTTAAAAGTAAAAGTAAATTTTGGGTGAAAAGTTAGGCTGTGTGAGTATAAGATGGTGTGCCCTGAGACTTGCTTGTGCGTTCATGCACTTTGACTTTTTTTTTTTTTTGTTAAGCGATGATTCTAGGGCTCTTATTTGATACGTTTTAAGTATAACTATTGATGGATGATTAGATTTGAAATTGATGTATCTTATGGTAATGATACTCTTTGTTGTAGTGTAGGAAAGAATGGGTGTGGAAGTTGCAGGATCTGATGTGCCGAAGGTGAATGGTGATGCAAAGGATAATGGGAAAATTGATTTTTCCGAGGTCATCACGTTTGGTTCTCATGGCGTTGATGAAATTCCCTCTAATGGGGAGATGAAAGATGTGTCAAATGCTGACTTTGCTAAGGATGCTGTTGATGAATGGCCTGAGGCGGCACAAACATATCAGTTTTGGTTCGTCAAGTATCGTCCGTATGATGACCCAAACTTGAAGGCGAAAATGGACCAGATAGAGAAAGATATTCAGAAGAAGAAGCAACAAATTGATGACTTATATGAGAATTTAAATGCTAAAAAGGTCAAAGCTTTAATTTTGATTGTTTTTTGAGGCAGTTAATTTGCATGTGCATGTTTTCGAATTTTTGACAGCATTTTGGTTTATATGGATTGAAATCAGTTTTTACCTTTTCCCCAGGTTTTTCTGTAGCAAAGAGTCCGAGTTTTATAAGACATTTATCATGGAATATTGAAATTAATAAAGCAAGTACCGACCGTTATGATAATGTTTGGATGCTTGTATTGAATAAGGATGATTACTTCATTAATTAAGCAAGTATCGACCGTTGCATATGATGAATGTTTGATTGTTTGTATTTGATGGGGATGATTGCTTTTGGATGCCTCCTGTGAAGTTAAAAGAAGTGGCAAGCTAATCTAGTTTGTGTGCGAGTCTCATGTGTCAGTGTCCATTTGGCCAATTGACGTTGACATTCTCTTTCTTATTTCCCCACATTCCAATAACATCCTTGTTAATACCTTTTCTTCAATTTTATGAGCTCCTTTAAATACTAAACTAATGTGCTTGGCATTTTTAGTCTTTTTCAAAGTGAAAAAGAAAATGCTAGAATCTCATTTGTTTGTACCTTATTGGGGTTGAAGACTCGAAGCTGTATCAGTACCATGAAATCTGTTATGACCCCTTTTGGGCTTTTAACTCTTTGCTTCTAACTGCATGCTATTTTCTTTATTTACTACTTGTATAATGTATTTACTACTTGTATAATGTATTGTAGTATTGAAAGCCACTAAGGTTTATTTCACTGTTTGTTAATATTTTTCAGCGCCTTTTTTTAAATATGGTTGTGCTTTTGTCTGCTTATAATAGTTATTTAAGAAAATGCTTTCTTGTCACCCTATTTTATAGCTGGTGAAGATGATGTTTTACTCTTTAAATCGAGCTTGTTTTAATTTCTTACAAACTCATTCAAATATTTTTATGGTAATGAGAATCACTGATTGCTGTTCAGCAGTTGGTGAACGAAAGAATTCATTCTTAATCAAGTTTTAGGCTAACACATTCTGTTGTCAAGTATTGTGGCAATCAAACCATCTCCTGCTTAGGCCGTGTTCTTTTGGACTGAATTTGAATGAACTGATATAAGCTAGACTGGATTTAGTTGAAAATTTGAACCGAGAAGAAGTGAGAAAAACTGGAAATTAAATCCGTTATATCAGGGCTGTACTAGCATACTTAAAAAGACGGTAAACAACTAACTTTTAAAGCGTTATGGTTTAAAAGGAAAGGGGAACGTTTACTTGTTTTGCTGAACTTTTATTGCTTATTATTTAAACCAAAATGTTATTATTGTAGATATCTTTCTATGACGTGTCATGTGGATCCAATTTGTTTGAACTTCATGGAAAAAGTCAATTTTAAATCCTTCTGTTAAAGCAGATACTTGATCCTGAGTAATCAAAAAGCAAAATAATCTAGTCACTGTGGCTTTCTCTTATTCTTTTTATTATCCTATGTGTAACTAATACACTTTATCTATGTTGATCCTGACCTCAAGGTTTGCACTTAAATGCTGTTTTGCAGTCTGAGAAATATGAGCTGATTAATGAGTTGAAGGCCTTTAATGAAGAGAGCTCTCAGCATTGGGCTTTTATAAATGAAAAAAGAGAGGCAATGAGGCCCTTGCAAAGTGCTTTGGGCTCTCTACGTGGTGGTGGTGGTGGAGGAGAAAAGGGAGTTGGTATATGTTCCAGTGAGGAGGAGCTTAATCGTCTTGTGAGTTTTAGTAACTGATTTTTGAATACAGCTAATTATATGCCTTCGTGTCTTACATTTAATATGTACATGACCTTGCTTTGAATGTATGCAGATAAAAAGTTTGGAGTATCGGATGCAGCATGAAAGTATGCCATTGAAGGAGGAGAAACAACTTATTAGGGAAATCAAAGAATTGGAGGCAACAAGGCCAAAGGTTATTGCCAATGGAGCTATGAGGGCAAAGATTCAGGAATCTATGGGGCAAAAGGAAACCATTCAGGATCAGGTCAAGGTATATAATCTGACCTGACATCTTAAAGCTCTTACTTAATTTCCAGTTTTCTAATTCAATTTTGTGGTTACATATTGCCATAGCTTTTAGGCACTGATCTGGATGGAGTAAGGAAGCAACAGGCAGCTATAAAAGCAAAAAAAGACCGTTTGACTCCACAATTGGATGCTTTGAAGGCTCAAATTGATGCACTACAAAAAGAGTTGAGCAGCCTTAAGGAGAAGAAAAATGCAGCATTTGATACTAAACAGGAACTGAAGAAAAAACGAGAGAAAGTGGTATGATTTTGGTGTACTTAATGAATTGTTGAATGTTGTTGTTTTCCTAGAAGCTTTGTGTTACTTTTCTTAGGTTATATGAATGTTATTTTGATGGTTTCTGTTAATGGAAATCGTTGGTCCATGTATGGTACGTGCCTAGCAAGGTTGTGGGTATTACCATGTCAATGTGATTTTGTGGTGTAGTAGGCTTTGATTGTCAAATTCTGGCATTTATCTATTATTATTGAAAAAAACTGTTCTAGTTTTTTTATGAACTTGCTTTTATCTTGTGTTATCTGCTTCAGCTGTCTTCCTCATGTTTGCGTTGTTATAATTAACTTTAGAGTGATTTAGGTAGGTCCCTTTCACTGCACTTGATTTTTATCGATTAAAACCAGTTTCCTTACTGAATTTTACTGATTGATTCAATTTAAAATTGAATTTTACTGATAGATACTGATTTTTATTGATTGCTGGTGTTTTTTTGTTATTGATTTTTACTTGTTGAAACTGAAATTTGACTGTGACTGGATATCATTATGTGACCAATCTAAACTATTTTCATTGATTATGGAGTATTTTATATAAGTTGTATAAAAGGATGTAAAATGCCCTCTTTTGGACTTTTCGTTTCATTAAATTTAATATCTGTAAATTTAGTTTTTCACTCCACTTGAGTTCTGATTTATTCAGCTTGAAGAAGAGTGGCTTATTGCCATTATTATTGATTTATTTTTCTTTTTACTAGAATTAAGTGACTTGCTATTAATTTATCTTATATGAAACGTGCAAGATTGTCATCATTTTTTTTGTTTTTGTCAAATTATCATTCTCTATGTTAGTTGGAGTCTTCTAGAGTTCTAGAACTTGTACGTGTCTAATTGTCCAGTACAGTTATATATGAAGATTGTAGTTGGTTCAAAATGAAGTGTCTGACAATCCGGGTGCTTAGCACAGGTATTTGATGTGGAATAAAGTGTTGGGGTAGCAGAGTAGTCTCAAATAGCGCTGTTGTCAAATTATTATTCTCATTAGTTTGTTAGATTTTTATTCTTTATGCTACTCGATTTTTTGTTGAAACGTCAGTGTGTCCGTCTTACATGAGTATTCATGTATATTTTGAATAGTTTTGGTTGTAAATGAAGTGTCCAAATTTCAAGTCTGGAGTTAATATGTTAATTTAAAATATGATTCCATATTCTCATTAGAGTTTAGGTAAACCTTAATAGTTGGTCCCTCTTTCGCTTTTCCTCTTGAGGGGTTTTTATAGTGGTTATGTAGGAGTGTTGAAAAAAGGGTTAGGTTGTCATATGATTATGCTACTTGCTTATCTTGGTCAAATTGTTGGATTATGAAATGTGAATTTTCTGATCTACTCATTTTTTTTTTCCCTTTTTAAATTCAACAGTGAACTATTGAAGCATATATATGTTGAATTAAGAACTTAAACAGGCATTAAGTTTTACAAATTTTTTTTCTTTCTAAAAACAAGTAGTAAACATTAATGTCCTTATATTAGTAGATATATGTTATCCTTGGTAGTTGGTACCTGTATCTTATACCAATTTTCTTTGTTTCTCCAGAATGAAAATTTCTATAACAGTCGAAACGTTTTGAATGATGCTAAAAATCTTGCTATAAAGAAGGACGTGAAGGCACTTGAGGAATTGTATAGGGCTGAGGTATTTTCTGCATTTCTTGTTGTAAGATTTGTTTATTTTTTTTGGTTTTTGTGGGTTGATGTGATAGCTGATTGACCATGTTGCAGGCTGAAAAATTTATGTCCCAGTGGAATAACAGCAAGGCTTTTAGGGATGATTATGAGAAGAGACTGTTGCAATCACTGGACTACCGACAGTTGAGTAGAGATGGAAGGATCAGGAATTTTGATGAGAAACCACTATTAAAGCCAGAGTCACCAAGTGAGATCGATGTGGCACCTAAAGTTGCTCCAAAGCAGCCGAAAGAAGTTGCTAAAAGCCCTTCAAAGGCAGAAACTTTGCCTGTAGAAAAACCTCAAAAAGAATCTAAAAAGGGCATTAAGGAGTCAAAAACTGCTTCTGAACAAGCACCGGAAGAAGAGGAGGTTTTTAAGGTGGAAAAACCAAAGAAGGATCTCTCAAAAGAGAATGTTGATGCTGCAAAATTGAAGGAAATGAAGAGGGAAGAGGAAATGGAAAAACAAAGACAGGCTTTGGAGAGAAAGAAGAAGCAGCAAGAGAAAAATGCTGCTAAAGCCGCTCTTAAGGCTCAAAAAGAAGCTGAAAAGAAGCAAAAGGTAAATCCCTGTTCTCTGTCCTACCCTCCTCTCACTTGGGGTTTTCTTTATTTGGTTTGTGTGATATAGGGGAGTGGTGTGGTTTACTATTTTTTTATGCTCGAGGGCTGAATGAGAGAACTCCCATAATGTGCAATGTAGAAGAAAGTAGGCTCATGTGTCTAGACCTAGCTACTGAGTTAGGTATAAAACCCCAGCGTATTATGATGGATTTCTGGAGGAAAATGGAATAATTTAGGATTAGTTAAATAGTTCCCTTTTTGATCCACTAGGGGTTTGAGTTTTGAGCGTAAAGCCTGTGATCCCCCCCCCCCCCCCCCCCTTTTTTCAGATAAAACCCCAGCGTATTATGATGGATTTCTGGAGGAAAAGGGAATAATTTGGATTAGTTAAATAGTTCCCTTTTTGATCCACTAGGGGTTTGAGTTTTGAGCGTAAA
>PYUH01000238.1:1951525-1978945 GCA_016808085.1 Suaeda aralocaspica | reverse complement strand
TTTTTTTTTTTTTTTTTTTTTTTTATGATTTAGCTATTTGGGTTCTTCAAATTTTAGTTTTTAATGTGAATTAGTATGAAAGTTTGTAACTTTATTAATTTGCACCCCAGAAATTCCAGTTCAATTAATAGTTAGGGGGAAAATGATTCTTGATTCTGTGGGTATTTATGATTAATGATGCTTATGTTTTGCAATATGTGATTGGATATTGAAGTTTGAGTGATGAGATAAAGTTGGGAATTTGTTGTTTTAATTTACCATTTATTGAACAGTAAGTGTTCGACGAAATGCTGCTGAGAATTGTTAGAATTTTAATATGTAATGTAAGCGCAAACTTGAGACTCAATTTGCTTTCAATATGATGGGGTGTATACTTCTTTCATATTTTGAGTATGGTTAGTATATGCTAGAAGTCCAATTAATGCCAATTATGTCATGCTCATAAGATGAATGTGGCGGAGATGCATATACTATGTTGGATGTGTGAGCATACAAGAAAGAATACAATAAGGAATAAGTTATTGTGAAGAAGGAAAAGGTTGCTTCTATTGAGGATATCAGGATAAGAAGAGGGAAAATTGTCTAAAATGGTTTTGTCATATTTGATGGAGACGGAGTAACGTACTGGTAAGGGGCTTCAAGAGTAGCAAAAGGATAGATAGGTGAGACGTAGAGGAAGACCAAAGCATAGTTGTATGAGGATGGTTGTTGGCAATATGAGGGTATTGGAGCTTGAAATGAATTTGGTGCTAAACATGGGGACAAGTGGAGGGAGAAAATTGATGTAGATGGCTTTTGCGATTCCTCTCTTGATTTGTGCCTAGCTGACCCCACATTATTTTAGGCCTAAGGCTTCATTGTTGTTTTAATGTCAATTTTATGGAGGTATACCACTAGAGATAGCTTTGAATATAGAATATTAAGGGAAATTTTGGTATATAAGATAACAGGTCACAAATTATGTGCATTTTCCTTTACTATGATGTTTACTTATATTCTTTAGTAGGCGTGAGATGCGTGAACGATTCAAATAGAAGTATAACATTTTTTTGGCATAGTGGATAGGATTAGGTTGTGTGAATCTTTCGTGATTAGCTCTGTGTATAGCAAAAGTAAGGCTACATGAAGTTGCATTTTTCTGAACTGGCTTGATCCACTTTTGGTGAAGGTGATATTTCATTGTTAGGAGTTGGATAAATCTCCGGACCTTTGCTAATGAATGAACAATCAATTTCCTATGCAAAGTTTTCTTCTGTGTGGTTGTTCAGTATACTTGTTTCTAATCATGGAAGTTGTGAACCTTTGATGTTAAGAGACTAGCTATTGGGCTTTTGTTTTATTTTTGATGCAGAGGTATGCCAAGTAGCACAAGCTACAAAGAGGGAAGTGGATGTATTGCTTAAAGGTGTCAGTGATAGAAACATTGTTGAAGAGATCAAGCATATTCTTGATATGGTACAAGGCTATTTGCATTACCTTTTTCTCTTCTAGCATCCCAAATCATGTCTATTGCTCTGTATGGAGATTGCCTGACTGGATATGTAATTTTTTTATTCGAGGCTAACCGGGCGTCATTAAGAAGAGAAGTGCTACATACAGATTTTCTTACCCCACCTGTATTGAATGAGGCTATGGTAGCCTTAAAAAAACTAGCTGACGTGAATGCCATACCTAATGGAGGGTATCCAGAGGTCAGAACTTTTCTTGAGGCAGTACAAATATAAATGTTGTAGTTTGAAAAACTTAATCATAGAGTCTTGAATCTTGTAGGCAGAGCGTTGTCGACTTTCAGTTGGGCACCCAGATATTCTCAGAACTGTTCCTGATACAGTTGCAGCATTAAGGTGGGCCTTTCAGGTTTTTATGTCCAGATGTTCTATATATGCTAAACAAAAATGTATCTTTGAAATTTATTGTGACTTAATGATTACTGTCTCTAGCATTACAGGAAATTTCGGATATCAACCACCTTCCCATGGTGATTTCCTTGGCTCTATTCTAGGCACAGGAATTGTCAGAGAAAAGGTTGGCGACCTTTTCCTTCAGGTATGTTATGCAGTCCATTAATTATTTTCTCTCCTGATATTAACATATAGTAATAAAAATATAGGTTCAAATAATTCTGAGCAAATTCAGCTACTTACATTTTCATTGTCCTGTGCTATTTGATAAACTCTCTCTTTATCTCCAAATTTTTTTGGATATTTAAGTTTGTAGAATTGTATATTATATGCATTTCTGAATTAGGGTTGTTGCTTTCATGGGTTTGTTAAATTAAACCATGAATTTGATCTTTAGTTGTAATGTGGGAATTACGGATTATATTTATACTATTACCCTCTTCCAAGCAAGCATCTCTGATCATACCCTTCTGATACAAAGATGTCCTCTTTCATCCTAGAGTAGTATTTTATGGTAGGTTAAAGTGTTAGCTTTCCAAGTCATTGATGATGACTTGTGATGTTGTGAGGTGTACTTCTTGGTATTTTGCTTTGATTTAGTTATTAAAGTTTCTTGTTCAGATAACTGTAGAAAATGTACGTTAGGTACCTGTTCTAGAGACAATCTTTTGAAAGGACAAGCATGTAGGTTTCCAGAAAGAGTTCAAACGAAAAAGTACATTATGATGAATATAATCAGCCAAATTATATGCCTTTTTCTCTTTGGATGCATCTTGACTATAATTTGTTTTACAGGGTGAAAACGGGGCTCATGTTCTTATTGTTCCCGAACTTGTTGATTATATGATTTCATCATTGGACAAGGTAAATCACCTTCTGTTGGATTCCCCTTCCCCTCTGTGCACAGCCCTCATTTTAGTTATTTTTTTGAAAGAATGAAGTGTTATTAATTTATTATTATCATCATTATTATTACTATCATTATCATTAAATAAAATATTGCCAAAATCTTTTTGTGAGCAGCTTTTCTGTGGCAGGTTGGTAAGGTTCCTGTCTCTTGTACATTGATACCATTGGAAGCACTTGAGTACACACCGCCAATGTAGGGGCTTTTTTGTTTGTTTGTATTTTCGTTCACCTCTTTTAGTTACGACACTATAAGCGTCGTCGTTGATTCTATGGTACAATGCAGGACTAAGACCCTAAAGACTATTGAATCCTCATTGAGAGTAGATGCAATAGCTAGTGCTGGGTTCAAAATTTCACGGTCAAAGTTTGCTGATTTGATAAGGTAGATTCTTGCTTCTCGTTGAATTTTCTTTCTGGGGTGGTGGATCATGTTGAGGTATGGGCATCAAGTAATTTCCCATCTCTTTCTTGATCTCGATGAAAAGTAGTGAAAGCAGTTACTTGCTTTGTAAATTGTAATTTGAGCAATATGATTCTACACAGATTGTTTTGAGATTTTATAATATGCTTTTTACTTTGTAACATGATCTAATGGATAGCTCTTGCTTCTGTGAAAGCATAATGCTCTAAATTTCTGTGGATTTTTTTTTTCTTTGCCAAATAGCAAAGTTCCTTAGCATTGCTAGCAACCACTGTCTAGGAGGTAAAATTTTCAATCTTCTGCCTTATTCACTCTTGTTTTATAACTTTGGTGTTGCTTTTCACTAATTATGTTTATATGGTCATGTATACTGTAACGGAAACACAAAGTTATAAAATAATGGTGAAAAAGGTAGAAGATTAATAAATTTAACTCAATGTGAACAATTTAGCATGTTGCATGTAGGAGCAATCGGGAAAAAAACTATAAATTGCCTATTTATATGTGATTCTGATTGCTGTTTCACAGGTGCTGCTTATTGTATTTTGCTTTCACTAACTTGCACTCAGTTTATGAACTTAACAGTTTAAGAGATGGCATCACTCTGACTATGATCGTTTTGTGCTGCATCCTGGTTACATGATTAATCCATTATTCTAATCATCTGAGTAAAGTGGTTTTTAAAGGAGTCATAGAACTTTACTGATTATTATTTATGCCACTGAATATTTATTTCTTGTAGCAAAGGAGATGTCCGCATTAACTGGAGTACTGTGACAAAGAATGGAGCCACACTCAAGACTGGCGATATGGTTTCAGTCAGTGGCAGCGGAAGACTGAAGGTTTGTTAATTTGTTTGTATACTCGATTTCCAGCTGATGACAGTATAGGTAAGATAATAAGAGTCATTAATAAAGTTCCCTCTTGATGAATTGCAGATTGGCGAGATTTATACAACAAAGAAAGGAAAATATTCCATTGAACTTATAAGATATATATAGTCAGCTGTGAGCTTTGATCGCTATATGTTCAAAAGTTTTGCTTTTTACTCAAATCCAGCATCTGTTGTCTCAGACTTGCGCATTGTTTGGATACAAGTAATTGGAGAGAAAGGGAGGGAAGGGAAAGAAAATGGGACAAGCTCCCTTGCTTGGATAGTTAATTGGGGGAAGGAGGGGGAGGGAAAGGGAGAGATCCATTTTCCCTCCTCCTTTAATAAGCACTATCCCTCCGACATTGAAGAGATTTGGAAGGAAAATAGAACTTCTTTTTTCCCTCCCTTTCTCTCCCCTCCCCTTCCTCCTATTTCTCTCCCCTCCTTTTCCCTTCAAAACTTGTTATCCAAACAATATGTTAGAGTTAGTAGTTAGTATTCGTGGATTCTGTAGTAACTACACGTATGTAGTTTTGGTAGCTTGCCAATCAATTGTCATACATTTCCCCCTCTTATGTCCTTGACAGTGAGGGTATAGAGACGAGATACAAATAACATAATGCATAAGGATGGTTCAATAACTTGTTTTTGTGGGTGGACAGGAAGTGTGAAATTGTTGTAGGACTCCGGCTTTGCTGTTTTTATTTTGGTTTTTGGTAGATGAGAATTGTGAACCGCTAATTTTATTTTGGGTTTTGGTTTTTACTAATATATTTTATGAGAGTTGCATACGGAATTACAAGTACAATATAAAATTAAAAAGAAATCTACATCATTGATTAAGTCGATAGTAAAGATTAAAAAAATATGTTAAGACCTATTTCTACCCCTTCATAATAAACAAACTCTTATATGTGGCCGACCATACATGAGACAAACTCTTCACAATAGACAATTGTTAAGAATTTAGATTAACAATTTCATGCCTTTAAATATGGTTTTCCATCCTCAAAACTTCAAAACTGGAAGTTCAATCACTAACCTCAAATGCACAAACCCAAACTCTTACCACTAGTTTAGAGCTAACTTAGTCATATAATTCTCAAACACTAAACTTCTCATTTCTCAAGTATGGCACGGGAATAGCTATCCACTCTCTAAAGCATAGTTAAAGCTTCTACATAGTCTTAAAATCCATCTATTATAAAAATAAATTTCACCTATACACACGTGATTTTGTCATGCATTCCCAAATTATTACCCACGAAAAAATATACATAAAATATGCATATACATACTTTATATATACATATAACATGCATTCTTTAACTCCAAAAGTTATATACATCATTACCTATTTACAGATTACGGTTTTTATTTCATTTTATTTTGTACCTACAAAATAATTTATTTTTTTTAAAAAAAAAACACCATAAAACCCATAAAACTCTCTTCCCTCCCAACACTCCAACGGCTTCCTCTAGAAATTCAAATTCAAAAAATTCCCCCATTTTCTCTCTCTCCTCCAACCTCCAAACCTTCAACAATGGCGACACAAACAACATTCCTAAACACTCCAACAAAACCAAACAAAACACCTTCAAAATCATCATCATCATCTTCTCTCTCCTCAAAGCGACAACACCATCAAATCTCTCAAAACCCAAACCCTAACCCTAACCCTAACCCTAATGAATTCAAATCAAGGTTCGAAGCTTACAACAGGCTACAATCTGCTGCGGTTGCTTTCGGTGAAAAACTCCCAATTCCTGAAATCGTTGCAATTGGTGGACAATCTGATGGAAAGAGCTCTCTACTTGAAGCTCTTCTTGGATTTCGGTTTAATGTTCGGGAAGTTGAAATGGGTACCCGAAGACCTTTGATTCTTCAAATGATTCATGATTCTTCCGCTCTCGAACCTCGTTGTCGCTTTCAAGTTCGTATCTTTTTGATTTTTTATAATGTTTTTTTGATTTTAATTATTTTGACTTTTGTACCGCCTCTGCCACGAATTAGTTGCAATGAACTAAATAGCGTTGTTTGTGAGGTGTTGGAATAGTGGGAGTAGTTTGTTGTAACTAATTCGTGTCGGAAGTAGTGTATATTTTAGGTTTTGTTATTAAGATCAATTTTGTTATGTTATGTATGTGTGTAACTGTTTTATCATTTATGGAAAAGTAGTTTGTAGTGAATTAGTGATGCAAGATAAGTTTTTTTAGGTGGATGATGGGCATGGGTTAGGCTGCATTTTTGGTTCGTGTAGTCGACCTCATTTTTAGGATTAAGGCGTTGATTGATTGATCATTGCCGGGTAGTTATAGTTTACACAGTAGCGGAAGTTATTAGAGATGAATTTATGCAATGGTGGAAGTAAACTTGGGCAAATTGTGTTTGTTGGATATCCAAAAGAAGGATATGTTAAAGTTTGAGCAATTGTAGTTTTGATCATAGATATCAATTTGTGAGTAGTTGCTAAAGAATTGGAGACCGGGACTTTACACTTGGGAATTTTGGATCAATTATTGTCTACATCACTGTCGTTTGTCGCTTTTTGTGGACGAAAATGATTACGTATTGTTCCGGTATAGTTTGGGGTAATTAAGGACAAAAATACTCAGATTAGACATGCTCAAAAAGGGGTGCTTTATTATTAATTTGGGGGTTTTATTATAATAGGGGAGAAGAGGAAGAGACTAGAAATATTCATATCGAGAAAGATTACACCATAGAGAGAAGTTCTCCCCAAAAATTGGGGTGTGGAGGTGCTATTTATAGAGCTATTTGGCTTGTTGGATACGTGTAAAGTTGTCGGTGGCTGACATCTTTGTCTATACCGATAAGGTTCCCAGAGGTTGATAGCGAGTGTATATAGTGTTACTTCTTATATAACACCTCGGTGTAGCCAGGAAGGTACCCCTACAAGTATTTATGTTTTTCCCATGAATGCCATCAGTATCTAAATCTGGTGTGTTAATCAGTTATCAGTTATGGCTAAGTAGTTCTATGCATAACAATGCAAATGGTTGTTCTGTGTGCATTGTTTTGCACTTTGCAGCATTTTCTTAACTTTAGTGTGCGGCTGTTTTGACAGGACGAGGATTCTGAAGAATATGGAAGTCCTCTTACGCTTGCATCAAGTATTGCGGATACTATAAAATCACGAACCGAGGCACTTCTGAAGAAAACTAATGCAGCAGTATCTTCTCAGCCTATTGTGATGAGAGCTGAATATGCTTACTGTCCAAATTTGACAATAATTGATACCCCGGGCTTTGTACTTAAGGTAATTTCTAGGGGCAATGGTGTTTGTTTTGCATTGATGTGATGTCATTCTCGCATTGTAGTTGTAGTGGGACTGAGATGACTGATATTTGCTTTACAGGCTAAAAAGGGAGAACCAGACAATACACCTGACGAAATTTTGACAATGGTGAAGACATTAGCAAGTCCACCCCATCGGATTCTCTTGTTCCTTCAGCAAAGTAGTGTTGAATGGTGCTCATCGCTGTGGCTGGATGCTATCCGTGACATTGATCCAACTTTTAGACGGACCATAATCGTTGTCTCAAAATTTGATAATCGACTCAAGGTACAATCCCTGAACTATAACTTTATAATATACACCTGCATTTTCTTCATTTAAGACTAGTCTATATATCAGGTGGACAATGATAAACTTGCTGATACACTATCACTAGCATAAAATTAAATATGAATGAGTCAGAGAGCTATGCGATAATGTATTAGAATATGTAAAGGAATGTGTACTTGGCAACGGAAGATGTTTAATATCTCATCATTGACTAAGACTTCTTATTAATCATGGAAATGTGTTTGGCTAAAAGGTTTTCATGTTAGCAGGAATTTGGTGAACGATGGGAGGTTGATCGATACTTGAGTGCAAGTGGATACTTAGGAGACAATATTCGACCATATTATGTGGCCCTTCCCAAGGACCGAAATACAGTCTCTAATGATGAGTTTCGGCGTCAAATATCTCAAGTTGACTCTGAAGTTCTGCGTAATCTGCGTGAAGGTGTTAAAGGAGGGTTTGATGAAGAAAAGTTCCGCCCCTTTATTGGTTTTAGCTCTGTTAGGGACTTCTTGGAGTCCGAGCTTCAAAAACGTTATAAGGAAGCTGCCCCGGCAACATTAGCATTGCTTGAACAGCGTTGCAGCGAGGTTACATCTGAGCTTGCTTTGATGGATGCAAAGATACAGGCAACTTCTGATGTTTCCCATCTCCGGAGATCAGCTATGTTACACACATCTTCCATAAGCAGTCATGTGGTGTGTATTTATTCCCTACAACGCTTATTTTATTTACTTTACTTGCATTATAGAATGATGTACAGATCATTTTAGTTTACTCAAGCTGTTTATTCACATCCTTCTTGGTGTAAACAAAAAAAAAGTAAAAAACTGTTTCCTGCTATCTGACATATTACAGTCCAAGGCATGGTTCTTGTAATTTTTTTTCATCTTGGTTATCTATCTTGGATATTTGTTAACATTTGCTTTGGTTACTTAAGGGATCATTGATTGATGGAGCAGCTCATCCACCTCCAGAGCAATGGGGAAAAACAACTGAGGAAGAGAGATTGCACAGTGGTAGTGGGGGATGGCCTGGTGTTACTGCTGATATCAAACCTCCAAATTCTACCCTAAGGCTTTACGGAGGGGCTGCTTTTGAAAGGGTCATGCATGAATTTCGATGTGCTGCATATTCCATTGATTGTCCTAAAGTATCCAGAGAAAAGGTAATTGCGCTATCACTCTAATTTAGTATGGCTCATGGATCATCGTCTGATATCTGGTTGCAATCTGTCTCCTCCAATAGGTGGCCAATATATTGCTTGCTCATGCTGGTCGTGGTGGGAATAGAGGTATAACAGAGGCGGCTGCTGAGATTGCACGTACTGCAGCCAGATCATGGCTTGCACCTCTTCTTGACACTGCCTGTGATCGACTTGCACATGTTTTATCAAATCTTTTTGACCTTGCAAATGAGCGAAGTCGTTGCCACAACTCAGACTGTAAGAAACGACATTGAATATTTTGAGTGTCTATTTTTTTTTTTGTTGAATCTTTTTATTTTAGAAAAATATTTACCTAGATAACCTTGTACTAGAAGCAATTTTCCTCAATGTCAATCTTTTTTTTTTTTTTTTTTTTTTTTGAGCTTTTCAACAAAACTCGGATTTTCAAAGAAAATATTGTGGGAAATGATACTTGGTGACTTTGAAGAGAATTCCTCCATAAGTAGGATAATTTTGGAATGAACTAGGAGTACAGATAATTTCCTTTTTCTTGGGTCGAGTTTGACTGCATGTAATCTGAGCAAGGAATATTGTTGTTTTGTAGATGGGAAAAAAGCTGGAGACATGGATGACTGCTATGTAGGTTTTCATGCTGCATTGAGGCATTCATTCAATAGGTTCATTAAAGATCTCAATAAACAATGTAAACAGCTAGTTCGGCATCACCTTGATTCAGTGACCAGTCCATATTCTCTTGCCTGCTATGAAGGTGATATCCATGGAGGCTTTCTGTCTTCTGCTTTAAGACAAGTTTCTTCTGCATCACTTTGCCCCGAGTTATCAGAGGGTTCACAAGCTTTGCAAGGAGAAGCAACAGCGACTCAGGAAAATCAAGAGAATATACCTCCTGAAAAGTATGCAAGGGAAACTACACCAGGCAAAGGCCCAGAAGGCAAGGAAGCAATAACAGTTCCTGAGACCCCATCCCCTGATCAGCCGTGTGACTTAGTTTATGGTATGGTGAAAAAAGAGGCTGGAAATCTGGCTGAAGCTGGAGGGAGGAAAAGGCATCCTAGAATTTTGGGCAATAGTAGAAATGGTGGTCTTTACTATGGTAATGGGGATAATGGTTCAAGATCAGCTTCTGCATACGCTGACATTTGCTCATCAGCTGCTATGCATTTCGCTCGGATACGTGAAGTTCTAGTTGAGAAAAGTGTGACTACAGCACTCAATTCTGGATTCTTGACTCCTTGGTAAGTGTCATTTTCCATTTCATATAAGCATAAAAAAAAAAAAAAAAAAAAAAAAAAAAAAAAAAAAATANAAAAAAAAAAAAAAAAAAAAAAAAAAAAAAAAAAAAGTTTCTCTCAATTTTGACTCCTTGGCTATTTTCTATTTCATATAAATATAGAATCCTTTTCTTTCAATTAGAATATAATGAATTATTTGGTTTCTAACTGTGCAGTCGAGAAAAGCTTATGGTATCACTTGGGATGGATTTATTTGCTGTAAACGATGAAAAATTCATGGAGATGTTTATTGCTCCTGGTGCAATTGATACTCTTCAAAATGAAAGGCAGTCTCTTGAAAAGCGACAAAAGATTCTCCAATCTTGCTTGGATGAATTTAAGACTGTTGCTAGGACACTCTAACTGAGCTTCAAAACGAACTCCAGGATTCATTGGCTAAAAATATGTGTAACATCCCTTCAATTGCGCCCTTTAGAAGCCTTCTTGGATGCTCGGCATAAGTCAGGTTGTTGCTGCTGCTGTTGCTACTTCAGCAATGCTAGCACCTGTTAGTTGGATCAAACTTTAATGTCTGTTGTATTGCTGTTTAAATTTACAATGTCACTGCTGTGTGGCTATCTCTGATGTACCTAGGTGAACTACGATAGGTCGATAGCAAAAGTTTAGTAGTTTGCTCCTGTATAGAATGAGTAATCTAGGCTAGCTCTTGGTTGGCAAAATGGCAATTAGGATTTAGGAGTATACTTTGTGTATTCTGCTATTTGTTTCATTTCATGGAAAAATTATCTAATTGGTTTTAGGAAAAATTGTTCCAAACCATCTATGAAAGATCTGTTGTGTGAGCCTGTGAGGAATTACTTCAAAATTTCAGCTTCATGCCATTCGACAGTACATTCTCTTTTGAATTACATGCTTTGCTTAATTGCTTCCCAACTTGATTGTTTGAGTGTTTGACATGAACGAATAAACAGGTCCAATTCTTTTACGCTTATTTTTAGTTCAATTCATTTTAAAATTTGAGGAATTTTTGTGTCTGTTTTTTGATATTAATTTCATTCTATTCAAAACATTTTCGTTCACTATAGTTTTGCTTAGTTCATTTTAGTCTAAAAGAACAAAACTGAAGTGCTTGACTAGAAACGCCACTATAATAATAAATATATAAGTAGGTCCAGTAATAACATGTGATGTGCCCAACATTAGGTTGATACCCCGTAATTGGCTACTGGCGGTGCGCTATTTAATTAAGCATCCGTACTATAATCGTATACAAGCTTGAGCATAGAACCGTCATAAGTCTCAAAGTCAGCATAATCTAAGTTCATTAGATTCATTTACTTTTTTTTTTTTTTTTTTAAATAAAAATTGTAGCAATATTACAAGTCTATTATCTAATTCAATTAGCACCATTTACAAGTGCTCATTAGTGAGCATCTGAAAAGCATACATGATGTTCAAATAATCTAACTATTTATCAATCCATCAATCAATATCTATATTATCCTATTTTCTATTCTAATTGAAAAAAATAAAAAAAATCTGTACTATCCTTTCTCCCTTTCACACGTTATTTTCCTCCTACAATGTCTTTATGATATGTTATTACCTCGATTTACAAGTATAATACTTCGTAGGTCTTTAAAGTGAGGTGTCAAATAATGACGACACTTGAAATTCATTATCTCTCAAGACTCAAGATTATCAAATCTTTTAGGTTCAAACGTGTTTGATGTTTAATACTTTCGCTTGGATTCTCTATGTTCGGGTTCTCATAACCTATGCTTCAAAGTTATTGACAAGGTAGAGTCGATTTCAGAATTTCGAAGTGCTGACATAATCTTTTGGGTTGTACAAACCTATGATTCCTCTTCATGTCAACAAGTCAATTACATTTACAAACAACACAAAGTGAAGCCAATTAGAAAAGTGGAAAAAAAAAAAAAAGAACAAATGTGTGTAGATAAGGGAATTAAAATATCACAACATAAAGCATAACATGTATTGAATGAATGTAGTTCGAATAAATAACACATATTTTGATTAGAAGAGTTGAATATGTGCTCTTTTACAAGGGAATAACAAACCAACTAATTAGCTAGCTAGTGTTGCATGAAAAGTTATATGGCCGGTACACGTTGTGAGTTTCATGATTTTAGGTGTATCGAATAATATTTTTCCACTAGCAAATGCAATAACAAAAATTCTAATAATATTCATCATTATCAAATTATTTTAAGTTAAGCAAGATCATATCAGGTTATTTAAAAAAGTAAAAAATCCGTTTGATTAGATTCGTATTGTTCAAGCATTTTAAATGAGTCGAACCGACCTTGAAACGAGTTAAATATCGTAACCAATAGGTTTGATTTCATAATCATGACATTTCTTATAGGTGTGTTTAACATGCATGATGCTTAATTATATTGCTTGCCATACTTTTTGATGATTAATAGGAAAATTAATAAACTATATATAATTACTTTTTAACATTAAGTTGATCAAAGTTAAAAACACTAATTTTCACCTGAGTGGAAATCTTTAATCAAGAAAGATATCATGGTTCACCACAAAAGTTTGGGACAAAAAAAAATAACTTCTTTTATGCAAAAATGAAGCGCACCATTCTTTCAACTTTTTTGTTTGTTTGTTTGTTTTTCAAAAACAAGTTTGTGATAAAAAAGTCATTGCTAGTTGCTCATTTAGTTATAGAAGTTTGGATATTTCATAATTTTGTGCCTTTGTTATGCTCCTTTTAGCAATATGGCAAAAGAACTTGGTTCTTTGGATTAACCATTATGGAACGAACATGATTAAGAATGAACAAGCCATCTTGGAATAAGGTAGTGGAAATTTTAATCAAGATTCTCCATTGACTATATATCTATATATATATATATATATATATATATATATATATATTAATTTTTTTTTATCAAATAAAAGGTATGAAATGTATAAGACAAATTATATGGCATCACTCAACTAAACCTTAATTTCTTTTTAACATTTATATTTGAATATTTGAAGGAAACCATTTTATGTTGTATATGCCATGGTTTTGCCTCATCTTATTATTTAATATAATTAATATAATGGTTTAACATAAGCCATGAATGTGTATATCCAAACTAGGTCACTAAACATTTACTACCTAAGTTTTTTAATTAGACTGTTCATCCCTCTACCTAATTAGTAAGATATGTGGTTTGACACAATTCACTCCTGTTCCATCTCTTTGTTTTGATAATATTAATTATTATACGGGTACTCCCCCAAAAAATATATTATACGGTGTATATTGTGAATTTTTCTGTTTTATACAATTTTATACTTTTTTTTTTTTTTTTGAAAAGTGATTGTTATTTTAGTAGTTTCGAGAATCGAGATTGAAGGATTGTAAAAAAATAATAATAAAAAAAAAAAACGAATGCCCTCAATTTTTAAGAAAGTCATTTGATTTGATTACCATTTTTAATTTTCAATTAAGTGATTATTGTTAACAAGTTATTTTGACAAACTAGCTTACTAGACATTAGACATTAGACATTAGACATTAGACATTAGTTAAACAAGAAGTGAAGGAAGGGCAGTATAATGAACTTTTAGTGTCAAACAATGTATTACATTTGCTTTGATTTAATCGAAACTTTTTTGCTCATTTTTTTATGAGGAATTCCTAATTTCTTTCCGAAGTTTAGGGAGTAAGTCAATTTTAAAATAAAATCGAAAGAGAAATTCTAATTAACTAACCTCACTCTCAGTACTCTAATAATGAATATATCAAAATTAACAAATAATAATTGAGCGGTTCTAGTGTTGTATAAGTGCGTTGATAATTTATGCACTCATCTCATTAACGAAAGTCGAATTGCATAAAAGATAGAAGATGATTGGATGAAACGTGAAAGTGGAGTTTAAAAGATGAAATTAAAATGGGGAACAAATACTACCATTATTATTATTCTCAAATCTTGAGATCAAGCATCACCAACATGAGAGTTTTATTTATTTATTTATTTATTTATTTATTTATTTATTTATTTATTTATTTATTTATTTATTTATTTATTTATTTATTTATTTATTTATTTATTTATTTATTTATTTATTTATTTATTTATTTATTTAGTTTGATACTCCATTGATTATTGACTTCATGATTTATATCAAATAAAACACCTATTCTTTTTAGAAGTAAATGAAACCACTAATTATTCTTATAATTTAGGGCATGTTTACTTTAGCTCAAAACAGCTGAACTGAACTGAGTTGAACTAAACTGAAAGTTTTTTAATGAAGGATTAATGAGTAACAAAATAAAAGAAGAGTTGAACGGAGCTGAACTGATTGTAAGCCAAAGTAAACATGCCTTTAGTTTTCAATCATATGGTTTTACTATATGTTTTATTATTAATTTTTGTTTTTAAGCATCTAGTTTTAGGATGCGTTCACTTCACTTTGATTAGTTATGCATGAATGAATTGAACTTATAGAAAATAAGTAATGTAATAGATCTAAGCTAGTAGATTATTCAAAGTACGTAGTGAAAGTGATTAATTAAAACCTATATATTGTACCAATTTAAATTGAACTTTATGATGCTATGATTAGTTCGCTTTACTAATTTAGCATATCGCAATTAAGTTTAATTTTAGAAGGGGTTGTTAATTAATTATCCTATCAAAAAAAATAAAAAGGAGTTGTTAAATTTTTTATCTAGTATCTAACTTCTAGAAATTGGGAATTTTTCCTCTTTAAACTCCTAAAAAAAAAATTCATAACGAGTGCTTTTGATCAAAATCATTACTACTTTAATATATACTGTACTAAAACCAAATATTAGCACGAAGTATGCATGCCATTAGTTCAGCCATTTTTTTATTTAAAAAAAAAAAAAAAAAAAAAAGAAATCATTTTCATTCAATTCTTATCAAAATTAGTACATTAAAAGATAAGGACACAATTTTAAGCTTTTGTAAGCCTAAAGATAATGTTGGAACTTGGAAGTTTGCAACCATAACATAACAAAGGGGTTACAAATGAAATGGAAAAAAATCACCCCAAAATCGAATAATATAACCACCACATAACATTGCACCTAACAAGTATCCAGTAAGACCATTAATTATTTGTCAATTTTCTTTAATTATTGAATTTATTGATTTTTTTTTGTCTAATTATCTAGTGGTTTTACCGAATAAGACCTCTTTATTTTACGTTATAACTTACTACGAAATTTTGATCAGAAAATCAATCGGTTTAAAATTTTTATATTTAGGAGGAAGGATTTAGAAAATGGAATAAAATAGAGATAAATTGAGCTAGTATCCCCAAATTCTATAACTAACAGGGTGATATCTCTACATCTTAAAAAACAAGGAAGGCAAACACTGTTCCAATGAACAGTACTACAGTAAACAATCTCGGCCGTTCGTTTCCTTCGATCACAGCCGTTCATCCCTCCCCATTTTATTTCTTCAATTCTCACTTCTCCCCCTCTTGTTTCTCTCTCTTTCGACTCTCCTCTTTTCTTTCTCTCTCAAAAGCCCCTGTTAGGGTTTTCTACACTTTCTTCTCCTCTTTCTCTCATCCGCCATTTTTTTGCAATAACCCTTTCCTTTCCTTCACTTTCTTGCTACCCTTTCCTTTCTATCACCTTTTTGCGTCCCTTTCCTGATTGCGTTGTGGATGAAAGCTTCTCGATTTTGACTTCGCTACTTTGGTAGGATTTTATTTCATTTTTTTTTACCTTCAACTTGATTCATCGCGATTTTAGGTTTGTTAATTTTTCTCTAGCTAGTATCGTTAGTTTGATTTTTGATATTTAGTGTTGAATTTAGTTTTCATTTTAAACTAATAATTCGGGTTTTTAAGAGTATATTTGTAGTTTTGGTGTATTTAGTTGTTTTAGGTTAATTTTTAGTTTAAATTTGCTTTTCGTTTAACAGTTGAAGGCTTTGTTTCGTGATATAGATTTGGTAAATTTTAATTTTTGATTGATAAATAGTTTTTTAAAGTTTGTAGAGGTGTTGGATGAAGACAGGCGGGGAACGAAGGCAACCAAAGCACCGGTGGTTTGAATTGGAAGTGGTGGGTTAATCAGATCCGATCTGAAAATGTAAGCTTCACTTTGTGCTTCTGCCTCATCAAATGTTGTTTTTGCTTTTTTCTGACATGTAAGCGGTGGTTTGAATTTGAATCTTAGTTTTCAGTTTCAGATTACTAATTTCTTCATCTTTAATTTGGCTCATGCTTACAACCCTTTCTGGTGAAATCAATTTTTTTAATTTGCTCTTATTTTTGTAGTTTTTAGTGTCAGATTTTTTTTTTATTTTCTATATAATTGCTTGCATTTGTTTTGCAGTTTGAGTTTCATATTTACTCAGGTACGAATTATTTTGGCGTTATAATTATAATTTGGGTTTCAAATTGCGACCCTTTTGTTTGAGCATTTTCTTTTCTTGTTTAGGTATTACAAATTATCTTTTATGACACTTGATTGAGTGTTTTATTGTTTCTCTAGGCAACTCTGAATGATTCATTTCTCGTTGCTTCTGATGAGTTATCAGACAATGAAATAGAGGATGTGGTAAATTTATGGCTTTTGGTTTCAGTCTTATCAGTCAGCAGTCATCACTATTTGAGCTCTGTGTGTGAAGAGGATGTCTTTATTATTGACTTTAACTTCTAAATGACTTGCAACCCTTTACCTTTGTTCAATCAATTGGTTTCTAGCTTTATTCCTAACATTATTGTTTCGATTTTGATTTCGATCCTGACTTTCAGGGCGCCTTTTTGTTTTCATCATTGTTATGGCAGCAGCAGCATCAACAAACTTCTGTAATTTCTCACGGGTATTTTTACTTCAATTTTATGCATTCGGTTATTTGTACTTCAATTGCTGAATCAATTGAATTTGGTGAACAAAATTAGGGTTTTAGTTACATGATTTTGAGCTTAGTTGCTCTTCGGTTTTATTTGTTCCATTTTCAGACATTTATACACAACTAGAAGTTGTTCTTTGGTTAAGGAGTTCCTTTTTCTTATCCTGTGTTTGATGGTTGGCTTATGATTGACTAAAATAAAAACTGGAGTTGTATCAAAACATCCCAAAATAGAAAATGCTATGAACATAGGTGTATAATGGTGTTTGCCTTATTTATTATTTTTGTGGGTTTATATTAATTGATTGAATATAGGTTTTGATCTGAATTACTATCAACAAAATACATATCACATTTGTATGATCTCAATCAGCTAGGTGACAATGACAGGATCAGGTGCATTGTTATTTCATATGTATCATATATTAAGTCCTACATATGGTTTATATTTGCGACCTTTTCTATGTTTAATTCTTAATTCATTGTTTGTAATCAGATTTTTTTTTTGTGTTGTACTTTTTTCTGCTTTCTTTTGTTTACAGTTTAAGCACTTTTCCAAAAAATGTAGTTTATTTGCTCTATTAGATCTTCATCTTGAAGTTTGCTTTTGGCAATTTCTCACATTTTAGGGTTTCAGATTCTCTTAGAAATTTCGATTTGCAACGGTTGTGTTTCCTAATTTTGGGTTTCTAATTATTGTTAATTTGATTTTCATGTTAAAGTTGTGTAATTAGAATTTTCAAAGTTTTTGTAGCCTTGCATTGAAATTTCAGGTAGTAGCTTTGGTTTCTTCTTTCTTAGTTTTAATTTAAAATTGTTGATTGGCAACTGATTTCTCCATGTTTCGGTAGGGTTGTGAGTTGTACTTTGTTTTCCAGTATTCCCTATTGTTAGGGTTTTGATTATGTTCTCTCTTAGGATTTTGATCTTTGACATTAGATAAATAAATTAGAAAACTAGATACACCTAAACATGTTTTTTTTTTTCCTCTTAGGGGAAACACCTGAGAATCTATGTGATGTTTGTTTTGAGCTTTGTTAAGCTCATACAGTACTATTTAGGCACTATCTTTGCTACTTCTTAGAGGAGGGGGGGATTGGTTGTTTTAGGGATTTTGTGTAAATCTAAGGTGTGTAAGGTTGGTTGCATTTTGGTAACGCCTTGGTCATGTTTCAATTATTATATATTTAATTAGTGATAGGGAGGTAAGGTGAGACTTGGTATCATTTTTGTCTTAATAACTAATAAGTACAGCGGTGAGACTAGAAAGAAGGTCACCAAATCACATAGTTTACTACCTAGAGAGGATAACCAATTTTTATGTTAATTATTGCTTTATTATATAAATTTTAACAAAAAAAAAAAGGAAATTAGTGGTAACGTTTCAATCTTTTTATTCATGTTTTGCTTCTCTTTTTAGTGTAGCATGGCGTCTTTCTAAAATTATATCGTAGATGAAATAAAGGAGCTTTCTCATTATTTGCAGGAGGGCAAAAGTCTTGTTTTTGTTTGTTTTTTCCTTTCAATTTTAACTAAATTGCAACCCTTTTTGAGCACATCGATCTTTTGTTTTGGTTTAATGATGGTGATTTGCTTTTGAGTTGTAGTGTTTGGGGAACAAAGACAGGCGAGGCAGCGATGGAGGAATTGTTAAGCTTCATCAAATCTTAACAACATGAACAGGTACAATTTCTACTCTATTTCGTCTGTCCTTGCGACCCTTGTGTTTTTTTTTTCTATGAATTACTGCTTTTGTATGATGTTTGGTGAACCAAGATTAATGTGGTTAATTTAGTCTCAGCCGTTGATTCCTTCCCATTTCACCTCTTCACTTTTCACTTCTCACCCTTTCTTTTCTCTCTCTTCCGCCTTAAGGTTTTCCCACACTTTCTCTCTCTTCCGCCTCTCTTCTCCTCTTTCACTCATCCGCCATTTTTCTTGCTACCCTTTTCTTTAGTCATCTTTTTGCGACCCTTACCCTTTTTTTGACTGCGTTGTGGTTGAAGTTTTTGAGGTAAAGGTTTGTTGTGGTTTAATTTTCGACTCGATCTTCTGTGTTCAATTGACATGGATTTTTTGTTGTTTAGTACTCTTTATAGCAAAAAATAGTCTTGTTAACTAAACCAGCAGACCCTGCAACAAACACCCACACACTGTTTACATTTGGTTGATCTATTCATGCTATCATAATCTTTTACATACACACACACATACACCCTCATACACAACAAAGTCATCAACAGTTTTAAAGAATATATTGAACCAACATTTGAACTTTTCTTTTCTATTTGTTATGGTTTTGAGATAACAATTGGATCATTCCTTCCATGATTTCAACATCTATAACTTCAGCACTTCATCAGTGTACCAAACAACAATAACCGGGTGAAATGCACTTTGATCACTATACATTCAAATCGATCTACATTTATATTTATTGTCTTTCTCCAATGGCACAGGATGACCAAGAACCTATGGAAGCAAAGATGCAAGAATTTCGCGAAAAACCAATCTATATTCAAATTAGTCCAGCCTTGTCCCTCACCACTAGCCGCATACTCAACTGGATTGTTAAGGAGATAGCGGTGGAGTGGACATACTCAAAAGAGCAATGAGTCCTATGTCTCTACCTTTTATTATTGCCTTTGTAATATAGTACTAGAAAACTTCATTCCCAAATCATCAAATAGGCGCTATTGCTAGATCTAATGTTATGGCGTTCTCTTAGGAATGCTTGTTATTGTCTTACATTATGTTTTAACTCCATCGTTTGTGATCTGTGTACTTGATCAAGGAGCTCCATTAGATGCATTGACTACTAATATTTTCTATGTCATGAATTTGCATTAACAATTGTGCTATGAATCATGTAATGTATATTGTCTCATCATGACCTATTTACATTTGGAATTCATATACAAACGGCTGTTATTGTCATTTTGAGAAGCGCGCGGTGGACCAACTAGTAAGAAAAAAGATAAGCTAATTATATTCAGAAATAAAATCAAATAAAAGAAAAAACGAAGCAAGAATCACATAAAACTCTCAAATCAAAAAAGAAAGAAGAAAAAAAAATTATGAACACATTTCAAATTAAGTCAAATAAGTTATAGTCTAACAACCAACAAAATACATGCTCAAATAAATTTGATCCAAATAAGTTGTGTTCATATACATTCCAATCAAATAGTACTCGTAAAGGTCATCATTATCCAAACCTCGTATGTAGTTTGATTTGAGTCTATTAATTCTCCGTTACTCTTCTTATCCACAAAGAAGCTTTAAGCTAACTTTTGAAAAAAAAGTTAATCGATTTTTCTTTCTTAATAAAAAAATTAAATACAACTTTGTACTATCAAATCCGAAAAAATTCAAATATAAAGCGCAAGTAAAAAATAACGGAACGAAACGGACATAGAGAAAAAGTAAACACAAAAGCAAGGAAGAAGGGTAATAAGGACTCTCTCTTCTTCTCTACAACCCCCCATCATTCATCAATTCAAAATCCCCTCTTCTCCTCCCTCCCTCCCTCCTTACCTCTTTCTTTCTTCCTCACTCATTATCCATTTGTTCTTCCTCACCTTCTTCACTCACTTCTCCCAAAATAAATAATAAAAAAAAAAATGGAAATCACTTCAAATTTGAAAGCCCATGATCACACATCTTCTCCCCAAAACTCCCCCTCTACAACTTCCCACAACCAACCATCATTACCCATAACTACTAGATCCGACCCAAATAGCCCATACCCAACCACTTTTGTCACGGCAGATACTTCGTCTTTCAAACAAGTAGTCCAAATGCTTACCGGATCCTCCGATTCCAATCACTCCCCTAGACCCCAAACTCAAAACCAAGATACCAAATTATTATCATCATCTTCTATAACATCTCCTAGTACTAGTGGTGGTGCTAGTACGATTACGATTACTAGCACCACTACTCCTGCACCTACCACTAAGGGACATATAATTCCACCCATTAAAACCGCCCCAAAAAAACAAGGCGGCTTTAAACTCTACGAACGTCGTAACAGCATCAAACATTTGATATCCCCACTTACTTCCACTGTTACGAATAACAACTACAACTACTACTACTCTTCTTCTACTCAGTCATCCTCTTCACTTCATCATCAAACGACGTCGTTTTCTCCTCGGTATAAGCAGGAGATTCTTTCTCCTAGTTTGCTTGATTTCCCTTCGTTGACTCTTAGTCCTGTTACTCCACTGCAAGTTGTAGATCCTTTTGATAATAAATCATCGTCTTCGCCTTCCTGTTTCGGGCCTGTGATTGGGAATGGGCCAGAAGTCGGGCCTGAATCAACATCGGAAGAAGAGAAGGCGATTGCAGAAAAGGGTTTTTTTTTACACCCTTCTCCTGTTTCTACCCCTCGTGATTCTCAGCCTCAGTTACTCCCTCTTTTCCCTCTCTCTTCTCCTCGGATTTCCCAACCTTAATTTTTTTTTTATTTTTTTTTTAACATTTTTATTATTATGTTATAGTGTTTTTTTTAATGATTTAATTTGTGTAGCAATTTGTATAACTATGATTCTCACTAAAAAAAAGAGAAAAAAAGGGAAATGTTGGGTGTTATAAGAAAGTTAACTTCGAGCAATGTGGCTAAATTTTTAATTAGTTTGTTGTTGTTTTTTTTTTTTTTATGATTTTTAATGAATATATATTTTAATAATGATAATAAAAATAATAATAATAGTGTGAAGTTTTTGATTGAAAATTGTGATCCTTGATTTGTTTCTTTGTTAGTACCTTGATTGAAAGACAGGTATACTTTTTATGGCTTGATTTGTCTTCCTTCTTTTTGAAAATGTTATTTTCGCAAATGTGTTACGAAACAAAATAAAATTTAAATTCGCTTTTTGGTTAAATTGTGATTGTGTTGGCTGTAAAAGAAAAATAAAAGACAATGTAATTTTATTAAAACTTCATTTGTTACAAAGTTACATGTTGTACAATTTTTACTCCCTTCGACTTTCTATCTTTAATTTGTAAGCCGTTACAACTCATTTATCAGCAAAATTTTACGTTATTTCATTAATTGGTAAATATTTTGATCTCTCTTGGTCTAACTAGCAATTAAACATTAGTTTGAATGCAAAATTGTCATGAATGGTCGCATTTTGATCATATATTAGGAGGGGAAAATATCTTTGATTCTCGTCCTTGTACTGATCTTACCATTTTTTTGAGCACTCCATTTATACTCTCTTTTCAATATTGTTACTTATAATATCTAAGTGGTATTTTTTGTAACTTAAGTGAAGTTGACGCATAATGGACTTTTTCAATTTTTTGTGAAAGATATGTTGGGTGTTTTGGAATTTTATTTTTACAAAGTTACGATAAATTGATAAAAATGTAGTCTCAATGATATCCTAATTTGATTTGGGTATCTAGATTACTTAGTAAACATACAAATGCTTTGACTTTAAACAACAATTAGTGGTACAATTTCCTTAAATTAAGTAGATATTTTAAAGTAAAGATTGTAAAAGTTGAAGATGGAAGGAAGGAATAGTGGTGTAACAGGAGAATTAAGGTCTGTTTACCTCAGCTGAAAATAGCTGAACTAAAATGAATTGAAAGTTTTTTATGAAAGATTAATGAATAGCAAAATAAAAAAAAGAGCAGAGCTGAACTGACATGACCTGAACTGAACGGATATTAAGCTGAAGTAAACAGGCCCTTAGTACTTTTAAGTTGAACTTTAGGAGTATATTTGAATATTTTATGTTTTGATTAAAACATGATATAGGATTATATTTATAGGAGCATATGCTAATGCTTAATTAGTATGATAATACGAAGTAGTTTACATAGTAAGCACTTTGTTTGATTGGTGTTGAAAGCCAATTGCCAACTTGCAGGTATCTTGTCATATACTAAGAAAAACTAATCACTTTGAACTTTATTATTGTGACAAAATGTATTAAGGTTGTAAGCTTTAATTTATTATTTTATTATTGTTTTACACAAAGTAATGCACTTTATATTTGGTGAAGGATCCCTTTTATTTTTAGCTTTGTATATGTCATCTTGTTTTAACTTTTAATTTTTAGTGCTAATGTTTGATCAATTTTTTCTTTTCATATTTTTAGAGGAAGCAAATTCTATTGGACAAGTAGATATATGTGAATAACATTATGTAAACGTCCATTATAAGTTTATTTTACGGCGTATTTGATAGTCAATAAGAAATAATAACTTGGATAATGGTAAATAGTAACGAGTTTTTGACTGTCGTTAAATTCTCATACCTCATAATAACACAAGCTCATTCCGTATTTTGTTGTTTGTTCTATTATCATTCTCATTTTCATTATAAACGTTTATATATCACGTTGAAGCATTAGACATTAGTGTTATAGGGATTATAGGGTCATAGGGTGGAGACTTTGGCGAGTCTAGGTTTAGTGGCTTTAATATGTCTGAGTTATTTACTTATTTTATGTTTGTAATTATTGTCCAAAAATAATTAAAGGGAACAGTGACTTTAATTTCTACAACTGGAGTATTTTATTTTCCACGAAAAGGTCTCTCATTCTTGGTCATGTGAGCAATGGTGAAGGTGACGGAAGTCCAAATATAGAACATAAGGGATTAATACCATCTGATGCACTACACAAACAATTGAATGTTTGCCTATTTTATACATTTACATTTAATTGCCAAAATTGATACATACTTGAACACATTTACATAAATAATATGGAATACTACGTAGTTGTTTCGTATTACAATCAGCTAGTCAAATTAATTATAATAATCAAAATAATCAATTAGTCAGATCAATACAAATAATACAATAAAATAACCGTTAATAGTTAACTATAGTGTAAAGAAATCTAGAGCACTTATATGGACCGGAAGATTTTTTAAAAAACTTATAACAATGTTAACTAATTAACTGCTGGTGTTTCTTATACCAAAATAACACCATTTTATGGGATGTCGAATTCAAAAATTATTATTTAACTTCTTATTTCATGGTTAGCGTTCGTAAGAATTTGTATGTCATACGAGTATAGAGTACAGATCGGAGTAGTAAATTTCTATTCTTCAAGCAATTTCACTTCCAACTCTCAACTTTACCTAGCTTGCATCCTTGCTAGTTGCCAAGCAAACACGTAATAACAAGAATGTTTCTTTCATTTTGAGATTTCAAAACTCTCGCTATACTCATTATATACACCCGAATATATAATGATTCAAGAATACCGTCTAATGAATATAGAATGCAGGGTAGGGCGGTAGAAGGAATTTGAAATTTGAAATTGTTTAGCAGTGGAAAATAGAGTCATATGGTCCATAAATGAATTGGCAGAACACTAGTAAGTGAGATAGTAGAGTAAAGTAAGTAAAGAAACAATGAAAAATGAGCAAAGTAAAACTTTAAACAAAGGTTACCAGAGTTACAAGTTACGGAGTACAAGTTACAAGTATCGCAAATTGTCTTTTTGTAAACTATAGTGGGCGTGGGACTTATAACAGTTTCACACACGATCCATAGTACTACTGACTGAGTGACTGATAGATTATGGGACCCACTCTGACTCACCCAATCTCTCTCTCACTTCTGTTTTTTCTCTGTTGGATTTTTATTTGTACCTATTATTTTAATTTTTCATTACTTTTAAATTATATTTATACCTTGTTTTTCTCGATTTATTTTTCATTTAATTTTGTTAATAAATGATAGACTATGTAAATTATTCTTGGACGTCAATTATCAGCTTAAATTTTTGATTGAGTTGATCCTCTAATAATAAACCAGGTGATAAACCGCTAATTCATTTTAGCAATTATTTTCAGTTTAGTTTTATCTAAAAGAACGTGGTCTTACTCCTCCCTCCGAGAAAATATTATTTTTCTAATTTTTGGTTAGATTAAGTTAATTAGAGTAAAAAGTGAAGAGACCAATTGAGGTGATTATGAGAGAAAAGTAGCGAGCTAATTAATATGCCAAAAAAGAAATGTGGAGATATGATGCAAACTTTTTTAGCCAATATATGAAGAAAACGTTACACTATTTGAGAGATAAATTTGTTTTTTTTTTTTTAAATAAATAAATGATTATTCGTATATTATTGACTTTATATGCATTGCAAGCCTGTACATGCATCAAATAATTTCAGTTTTCAAAACGGTACATGCATGCATCATGTACTCATGTCGTGTCGTCAAGGATATCTAGTATTCACACAAGCTCAAAAGTCAAATTTGTACTAAATTAATTGAAGCCCAAAAAAAGAAAAAAAGAAAATGAAAGGTATTCCTAGTAAGGAGAAGAGGTGGTACGTACGAATGTGTGAGGGCAATTATTGTGTATCTTTTTAATATCGTGTTATTGTATATTAGTATTTGCAAATAAGACATAAAAAGATTACGCTTATTGTAAAAAATACGGAGTAATACACTACTAGACATGAGAATTTAAAAACATGTATACACTCATTTGAGTCCACATTTGTTTTACAAATTAAAGTATATATATGAAGTATTTTTTAATCATATAGAATGAAATATAAAGTATACATCGAAGTGACAAAGTGGTGTATAGACCATTATTATTTCGACTGGTTGACACTTGACTAAGGCATAAGCTAGTAATACTAGCACCAAACTTTAGTTAAAAAATATGTTCTTCAAGATACATGCCAATCATAAGTTATACATGCACTAATGCACTTTTTATTAATGTATGCATGCAATTTTTGTCTTTGCATATATACCTAGAGCATTAAGTTTTGTCTTAGTTGACTACTCGTACTAAACTACGGAGTACTTATGAGTAGCTTTAAATTGTGTGAATTATATATTTATAATTTGGGTGCATTCACTTAAGGTTCGTTTGAGGTTATTATTATTTATTAAAAAGGTGAAAAACAATATTTTTCACAAGCTTTTTAAGTTGTGTATTTTTGTGGTCGTCACTCGTCACTTGTGAAACTTTTAGTGTTTCACATTTATAAAATAGCTAATGTAGTGGTTGCAAACTTGCAATTTGCAAACATGCCTAAAGAATAAAGTATAGCTATTTAGCTAGCCACTTTAATTCATCAAAAAAGGAAAAATTATACAAATATAAGTAATTGTACACTTGTACTATTAATATAAGTATTAAAACCACTAGCCAGTCATCAGAATCCGCTAACCCCTAAAATTAGCTGCACGCCGTAGGAAATATCAATTTCAAATAGTAGCTTCAGTAACGGCATCTAGCATAATGCAATAGCCTATGTAGGCTAAGTTGGCATCATAAGTCGGGAGTTAATGAATCAACCAATTAGTTGTAGACATTACCTTTGGTTTTTACCTATGTTCACCTGGTTCACCTACATCTGCATCGATCTCAGTTGCACACCTGACTTATGGTGGATGGGTCTTTTAACAAGAGTTTTTTAGATTTGGTGAAGCTCTAGCCCGAAACCTTCCTTAAGTGGCATCAAGTTGCTTGCCACAAGGATCAACTTTTGTTGGTGTAGGCATTACCTTTTTTTTAACCAACACTACAAGAAAACGGGAAAATAGCGACGGATTTTTTGCGACGGAAGTAAATTCCGTCGCAAATATAGAGTTTGCGACGGATTCCATTCCGTCGCAAACTTGCGACGGAAATCTCCTTGTTTGCGACGGAAATAGCCGTCGCAAAAAAGTGACAAACCAAATCAGATGACCAACTACTTTTTGCGACGGAATTTTACTTTTTGCGACGGAATAATCCCTCGCAAATTTGCGACGGAACTAATTCCGTCGCAAAATTCCGTCGCAAAAAACCAAAAACCCTTATTCTATTTTGTCGCCAAAACCAAAAAATTAAACCAACCACAACACATCACTTCTTCGCCATTCTCCCTTCTCCCACAAACTAACCTAACCCTAATTTTTATCACCTCCTTCCTCTTCGCCACTCTCCTTCTTCTTTCCCCTTCTCCTTCGCTTTCTCTCTCTTCAATGGATCCTTGAAATTCCTTTCTCAAACTGTGCTAATTTCTTCTTCCTTTCTACTATTATTAAGTGAAGACAAAAAAAAAGAAAATATATACCTTCTGATCTACTTCCTTAAGGTAGAATTTCTTCTTCATTTTTATTTTTTTTTTTCGATTTTTGTTTTTTTCGATGTTTTCAGTTTTTGTGCTAATTTATTGTTATCATTTTGTTATTTTCTTTGTTGATTTTTTTTGAATTTTGCTGAAGAATTAGGGATTTTATTTCGCAGATTTTCGTTCGTCGATCTGAGATTTGGTAGCGAAACTGTGGATTTTAGTCGCTGATTTAATTTAAAAAAAAATTAAAAATAAAAATAGAGAAATTGAAGAAACGATGTCGTCCTTAAGCAGAGAGCTTGTTTTTCTGATACTTCAGTTTCTGGAGGAGGAGAAATTTAAGGATAGTGT
>PYUH01000238.1:1919338-1950209 GCA_016808085.1 Suaeda aralocaspica | reverse complement strand
AAGTTGAAGAATGAAACAGAAAGTTTTACACATGAAGAATCCTTGGAAGCAATTTTACATTATCTTGGAAACAAAATTGCATGATGCGAAGTCTAAAGATGCAGCAGAATATTGCATTTGTGGGGGAAGAAGAGAGGTAGTCATCCAACATGGCATCAGCAACACAAGAAGCTACAAGGAAGTAGTAGATGAGCAACACAAAGAACTTCTGGTACTAATTTTAAAATGATTAGCCTATTTCTGTCTTGAATTTCATGTCTTTTCTTTTCTTCAGCGATTGTTTTCCCTTACCCTATCATTGATAATCAGGAACTAAAGTCCTCTTTCAAAGAGACCAATTTAGAAGTGAAGAGAGCTCAGCTACAATGGGATGAAGAAATTAAAAAACTAGGTGAGATTTCCTATTAAAAAACTTTATTATGTATGTTGGAGTGACTTTACAATCAAGTGCAAGACTTGAAAGGTATTCTTGTTTTCTTTAACTTCTGACATCCATCTAATTAGGTCTGGATGAGTATGTATGTTGGAGTGATATCTATGTTTTTCATGATGAGTTTTATAATGGGTAATGGTGTTTCTTGCTATATGAGTTATGACTTTGGAGATTGTATAATAATGGGAAATTGGGAATTGATAATAGATTAGTGTTCAGTTATGTGAAACATGTGATTGTAGCAGTCAAAGAACAATTTAATAGATAAAAAGGGAAAAATAGTTTTCAAAATCGTAGCTTTGTTAGTGACATTGGGTGATAGTTGAAAGGATTAATGAAGTAGACTTGTTAGTTTGGGAGTAATTTAAGTATATGGTTGTGCCAGCATCGGCGAAAACCCTACTGACCAAATAGGTGGTGGTTTCATTGTTACTTGAGATTTACCTTAGGAGGTTGTCATGACGGGATGGAATTATGTACATTGATGTGACAAAATCGGTGAAAACCATACTAAGTGACTGGGGTGGTGTTTTTATTTTTATTTGAGTTTTGTCTTTGGAGGTGATTAAAATGGGATTGTTCATTAATTAGTGAAAGAGAGGATAAAAGGGAGTTAAATGTGTTGGAACTCTGTTAGAGAGATTGAGTAATAACTAAAGAGATTGATGAAGTAAGCTTATTATATAAAAGGTAACTTGTGTACGACAAGAACCAAATTGCTTGGTTAGTGATTTCATGTTTTTTCTTTCTTTCTTTTTTTTTTTTTGAGATCGGTGATTTTATTGATGTTTTGTCCTTGAAGGTTATCATATAAAATATTAAAGGAACTGATGTAGATAGTGTTATTTGTTTATCTGAAATATATAATTGTGGCACATGTAAAAGAAAGGGATCGACTTACTTACGTTTGAGCTTTTTTAGAGTCATTGTATAATGATGTTGCTAATGATGATATGCAGTTGTTAATTTTGCAGTAATTTGTATCATATTCTCTTTGTTTCAAGATTAGAAGATAGCATAGTAGATAATCAAGGGTTCCAGAAGTGGAGTAATGGAGGTGGTTTGTTTCACAATTCGGCTTGTATTGATCCTGCAGCAGTTGTTGAAATTGGTGCTGTTATCCACCCTAACGCCTCTTTGGGTGCAAATGTTCATATTGGATCAGGATGTGTGGTGGGACCTAGGGTCATAGTTGGTCATTCTACTACACTTGGGTATGCCTTTTGTTCTTGCTCAATGTCTACTTGGGATTCTTCCTTTCTTTCTTAGCTATTTAGCTTCTTGCATTTGCTTAGGTTAGTCAGAGTTATGATTCTTCTTCTTGTGATTTTGTGGTCTGCTGTTTTATAGATGATCATGAATTATGATATCCCTTTTTGTTAATTGCTCAAACATTTCAGTGAATTTTCAGATAAGGACTGAATCTTGTCTGAAATTCTATATTGCTTTTCAAATTTGTGGCATTTGCTGTAATTCTTCGAAGAACTGCTTTTGTATAAATACTCTGCTAGTAATCATAATCATCTACACGTAGAATGTAGATAGCATTTCAATATCTTGGGAGAGTTTGATTTTCTATTTTTCTGCATTTAGTAGTTCAGAAAAAGAAGTTGATGGTTTTTCTGTATGCATGCAAATGTTATTTAAAAGTATGAAAATGTGTATGATCAATCTAGTTCAGGCTTACTAACTCTACCAATACTATCTTCCAGACTCTTTATGTAAGAATAGGAAACCATGTGGAATTAGGTGCAAACACATGTATCGATAGGGGAAGGTGAGTGATGGAATGGAAACTGGTTTAGTTTTTAAAAAATTATTGTTATGTTAACCTTCCAATATAATATTGTCCCATTTTTATATCAACTTCTATGCAGCTGGAGAGATACGACAGTAGGGGATTACACTAAGATAGATAATCTTGTTCAGGTTGCTTAATCTGATGTCTAATTTCTAGTATTACTGTTTATGCTGATCAAGTTTAAAGGGTAAAGTCTGGTTTTGCAGATCGCACACAATGTAATTATTGGCAAGAGTTGTATCCTCTGTGGACAAGTTGGAATTGCAGGCTCAGCAACGTAAGTTTCTAATGTCCTATAACTGCTGGCTTTTATTCAAGCATTTAGCTGATATTTTCTTAGCATTTCAAGCAGGATTTATATTTAACTGTGGAGGCTGATATAATATTGGTTTTCTGTCTTAGGATTGGTGATTATGTTACATTCAGCAAATTCTTATAATGCATTTGTTAAATTTTTAACAGCCATTATACTGTCTTACTGAATTAAGGCAAACCTAGGAACCTACTTTATCATAGTCTGTAACTCTGTCTTGGAATTTATTGAGTTACAGTTGCTTCATTACATTTCCGTCCTGTTAACACACTGATGGGTGTATTTTTATGCTATACCTGGTTTGAATATATGTGATACTGGTGCAAATTGGATTTTAATTTTAATTTTTGGTTATTAGTATTATTCCTGCATTACAATTGTGATTTTATTTTTTTTTTCTTTTCAAAAATCGCTATTAGTATCGTTTTTTAAAAACAAACGATACTAATAGCTATTTTTTTATATTTAAAAAACCACTATTAGTATCGTTTTTGTAAGAAAAACGATACTAATAGCTATTTTTAATATTTAAAAAACCACTATTAGTATCGTTTTTGTAAAAAAACGATACTAATAGACTGTCTATTTGTATCGTTTTACAAGAACGATACAAATAGGTTATAAAAAACGATACTTATAAACTGTTTTTCTACTAGTTTTCAGTTGCAAATTTGCGAGGGAATTTTCCGTCGCAAATTTGCGAGGGAATTTTCCGTCGCAACTTTTTTGCGACGGAAATTCCGTCGCAAATTTAGAAATTTGCGACAAAAAATTTAGCGACGGACGTTTTGCGACGGAATTCCGTCGCAAATTGGATTTTGCGACGGAAAGTGCTAAGTTTGCGACGGAATTTGTCCGTCGCAAACTACCTGTTATCTTGTAGTGCAATTATGGTTTGTTTACTTCAGCTTAAAATCAATTCAGTTCAGTTCAGTTTAGCTCCAATCAGTTCAGCTTAACTCTTCTTTAAACACAATTATAAAAACTTTCAGTTTATCTCCAATCAGTTTCGTTCAATTCAGTTCAGCTTCAATTGATTCAGTTCAGTTCATTGAAGTGAACAAGCCCTTAGTACCCACTCTACAACAAGACAATGACTAAGTAATGCATTAGGGATCAGAGTAGAGGAAGACTTACGCAAACTTAAATAATGGATAATAATGGATAATGATCAGTGACGGAATGAAGTTATCAATTGAGGTTTGAGGAATTGAGATATGGGGATAATTTGACAAGACATAGACTCGCATGCAGGGAGAGAATTTTTGTTGGCGATCCTATGCACGCAATAAGTCGATAACTCTTATTGATTCATGTCTAATCCACCCAAACTATTTTAGTACTAATAGTTTGTTAATGTTGATGTACCTGTGACACTATAAGGTAGAGTTTTTCCTCACCTTTTGCCTTACTTTCAACTTATGAAGTATCAACTTGGGTCAATGAGATGGGCATGATTGGATCGCTATATTTAAAATCGAAGGTCCTAATTAAATACGATCTAAGCAAAGTTTTATTAATTTATTATTATTATTATTTTTAATTATTTTTGGCTGAGCACTTTTATATACTCCGTGTTAGTGTTGCAAAATGCATAATAGCCATGTTTTTCATATGACATTGACATGTGTATAGTAATACAGTAAAGGTTACAAATTTTTCATGAAAAATCCGTGCTTTTGTTTGGAGTAGTTTAAAAGTCAACATGTATTAAACGTTGGCTTGATAGATACATGCAGTTTTATGTTTTGACATGATCAACACTTTAAAATTGAATTCTATCTCTATCGATTGTAAGTGCTTCAGATCTTTAAATTGTATTACGGCTTAATATACAAGAATATAATAATTATAATAATACAAACTTTAACATAGTTCGAAAACTTAATAAAAAACAGTATAAAAAATACGAGTATAAATTTGCAAAAAAGGCTAATAAAAAGTTGTTTTATATTTTGAAACAAAGAAAGTACTCAAAGACTCGAAAAGTATAAATTTCTTATGAAGTACTCCGTATTAATGCATGATAACAAATTGAAGGTAGGTGGTGGTTGATCACTTGATTGAATAAATAGTTTTGCTTATAGAATTCTAAGAAAAGTTGGATCATTCATTAATACACTTAAATTTAGTCGCCGTAGTTAAGCAGTCATATTTTGACTACCATGAAATCCAAAGCATAATGAGTGGCAAACACATCGTGTTGTGGACACTAAGCTATACAAAACAAGATTGTGACCACGACTATGACTTCCATGATATCGATTGAGAATTAGACCAAACTAAGTACACCACAATACCACATAGCAAGACTTCTTAAATTTTTTCTTTATTAAAATAAAAAAATATTTAGTATGTTGTATTTTTGACTATCTAATAAAAAATTTATATGATTTAATCATTGTTGATCATATATATGATTATTTTAGAGGAATTACTAACAACTCACAGTGAGATGCAAAACTAAATATCTCACAATGGCATTTCTGTCATTTCAAATTGTATTAAAACTGTAGTAATACATACAAGTATCTAAATACCTGTACAAATACAAATAATATACGTATTCAAATATAAACTTCCACCGACCACCAATCTACCACCACAACACTACCATCACCACCACCGACCTGAACTCCTTCTACGCACAACCGTCGGTCCACCGCCACCAGCGGCGACCATTTCGCGCGGTTCGAGGGGCACTTGAGTCAGCCGACGGCGCCCGACTACATCTTGACCCCTATCCCATTTTTGGGCCAATTCCCTCTTCATACTACCAATAAATGAGATTCTTGCTGAATCCGAGTTTGCTGCTCCAACCATTACCAAATTGTCGGTCCACCACCACCAGCCATACCGACAACCCAAGAACCACAACCACAATCAAAATCCAACCTTGATTTCATGACCACAACCCACCAAAACCCTAACCCACGACGACTTCCACCACCACTGCAATTCCACCACTCGTCACCATGGTATCACCATCACCACTCGGACTCTCCACTTGCACATCCTACCGCCATCGAAACCTCCGCCCGAAATCTATGTATTGAAACCACCACCCCACATTAAAAAAGACCCGGATCCGCGATAACGAAAGGGCTTCCAAGTGGTGGATGCGGTGTGCGAAGGGTTGCGAAGGTAGGTGTGTGCGAAGGTGGGTGGGTTGTGCGAAGGTAGGTAATGTGTTGTATGCGAATCGAAGGGATACGAAGGTGAGTGGTGTGCCATGTGAGAGAGGGGGCAAAGGTGAGTGGTGCGAAGGTACGAATGGGTTTGAAGGTGGGTGTGTGGTGATTGTGTGCGAAGGTTTGTGGTGGTAGAAAGAGTGGTGGTGGTGGTGATGGTGGTTGGTGAAATTGGGTAATGGTATTTGTATTTGTATGCATAATATATTTATATTGTATTTGTATTGTATTTGTATATATATACGTATATTACCCTTAAAATTGGTTGTATTTACAACAATGCCACTGTGAGATGCAAAAAAGCCATCTCACAGTGAGATATGGGGATTACCCCATTATTTTATATTTAATATCTTCATCTAGTCAAAACTCAAAAGCATGCATATTATGTATATCATGCAATTTGCTTATTCAATTCGGATTCAAAGACTCTAAGCTTATGCATAAGTACTTAATTTATTAATTTAATTTGTGTTTTATAATGCTCCTTTTAGTATTTTTTTCTTCGAACCTTTTGACATAAGGTTTTACACGTAAGTTGTAAATAAAAAGAGGCAAAGAGAGTACAAACCACAAAGTACTAAAGAATAGTTTCATATGGAATTTTCTATTTAGGGAACAAATAAGGGATTATCACCGACGAGGGGAGAGGCCAAGATCTCCGATTCTTGATCATGCTGGGAAAGGAAACTGAGCTGAGTCGAGTCGAGCTAAGCTAAGCTTCAAGAGTACACAATTCTAGAGTATGCATGCTTTATATGTATGAATTATAGTTATGGCTGAGCAAAAGTATCTGATAATCTGAAAATCCAAAATTCTGATCTGTATTTGATCTGTTTTTTAGGATATCTGATCCGAAAAAGCGGATACCTAATACCTATTCAAATATCATTTTTGGATATCCGAATATCCGAAATGGCAAATTTGAACCGCAAGTCCGAAATTTGTTGATACTAGATATCTCTTTTATGTATTGAATCCACCAAAAATAGAGGTCACTCCTAAAAACTTTCGACTTTTGAATATACTAAACTAGTATACTAAAGAATCTTACGGAGTACTTCTACAAGAGTTACTTTATTCTGTGCGATTGCCAATGGACAAGATTTAACATATTCATTTTTTTTTTTTCAATTGCTACTTATATCGTCTTATTGTAATCTTATGCTTCAATCATCTATCTTTGTTTTTTTTTTCTTTGGGAAAGAAATATTGAAAATGGATATCCGGAGTACCTGATCCGAAAGTTATTGGATATCAAATACGGATATTCGAAATTTTTAGATACGGATACAAATATTGATTTCCCAAAATTTCAGATCGGATACCCAATCCGTGCTTAGCCCTAATTATAGTTAGTTGAAACTCTTCAAAAAAACATAAATGGCAAATGAGCTAACTTACTAATATAATTCATTTTTTATTCTCTTTTGATACTCTTTATTTTGCTTTTCTCAGCTACATCAACCACACTAATTTGATTGGTTGTAAAATAACAAATTACAAGCGTTTTGTTTTTATGCAAGTTTTTATCTTAGATTTTCCCTCGATTGTCAACTTTTCGTCACTCAGCTAGGAGAATGTTGTCCATTAAGATACCCATGCAAACTTTTGTGGAGATTGTTTTATTCGCAGAAGGCAGTGAGAAGTCTTGGTAGTAGAACTAATTAAAAAATTGTAGTATATAGGATTAAATTACATATTTACTAGCAACTAGTTGAGGGATTAGTGGTCTTGAGGTGATTATCAGAGTATAATTAGTAGTAATAAGCCTCAAAATTTAATATTGGCCCATTCATTAGTAATTCACTAAAAAATAATAATAATAATAATAATACAAGTACTACAAATAAACCGAAAAAACCAACCTAAACTAATGATTAAACATGGACCATTGTCCTAGTGTCTGTGTAAAGATGCAAAGACATCAAAATTTTCAAAACAAATGATGAGCAAACAATATAATCATGATGTATTTTGACAAAAATAAAAATAATAGTATTAGAAAAATAAATTCCCTCTTATTATACTCAAAAATTCAACGAAAAAAGAATTAGTGACAATTTTCCTCTTCAAGAAAGGGCTACTTTCCATTATGTTTTAATGTCAATGGACCCACATTCTTGTGAGAGCATTATTCCAATGTGAAAAAACAATAGAATGAAAAAATATATATAATGTAGGACCAAATATAATAGGCAAAGAGAAAGCAAAGAAAAATTATAATTCACGAAGCAATGCAATCATCTTATGTTTTGACAATTTTATCATGTTTTAATCCATGGCCGCAACCTATATTATAGCTTTATAGGTGATGATAAATTAGTATAGATGACATTCGGGATATGTTTATTGATAGTTTAGAGAAGAGTTTTAAGTTGAGATTATATTGAATTTTACACGGAGTAGAATATTACGGTACTCGTACAAAATTTGGTATAGTTTGAACCCGAGTCTTAGAAAATAAAAAACTCTTATCAAGACTCTTATAAGCCACCATCAGAACCAATTATGTGATAAATAGTGGGCTACATAAAATGTATTATTAAAATAACTTATATAACATTTATTGAAAAAGAAAGTTACGGATAGAGTATAGGGATCAAAGTAAGTGAAAAAATAAATATACAAGTAGTTTTGTACGAGTTTGAAACATAAAAAAAAAGTAGGTAAAAATTAGTGAAAATCTGAGGGATAAACATTCACTTAAAGTGTATTATCTTCACTTAAAAAAAAATTAAGTTATGCTTTAAATAAAATCTATTAAATTCAAATAATTTAAAATAAAATTATTGTCACAAGTTTCTAAATTTTAATCAAAGACAAATCAATTACGTATAATAAAAAAATTGACATTGTTTCTTAAAATCAAGTCTGATTAGCTTGAACAATTCATAAGTTCCAATCTGTTAATTCCCGAAGGGCGAAGGAAATATATCCTAGCGACGAGTGAATGGTTTAACCAGATCTAATAAGTTCGGCTCAATTAGTTGATGATATTGATTGATATTGCATTATTGAGTAAAAGTAAGGTGACAAAAGAAAGCTTAAAATGCAGATACAAAGCAAAATAACTACACAACAGATTGATGTGTAAAACAACAGTATTCTTTTGAAATTAGAGATCCTGGGCATGGAAAGATACTCAAAGTCCCACTTAATAAAGCAGCTTTCAATTATCTTTCTAATAATTAATCATTTCAAATACAGATTTTATTGATACTCTTTCATTAATTGGATTCAAAGTGAGATTAGAAAAGCATACATTTCAAATATGACAGCAATGATACAGAAGCAAGGTTACAAAAGATCTATATTTCCGAAAATGAATTCACTGTCTTGAATCCGTGATTCTCAGGAAGAGGTCCGTTTCCAGGCCGAACTGAAATTATAACATCAAGACCTGACATTGTAAATATTGAAACCATAGGTAAGATTAGATTAGGATCGTGAGTCAATCACGAGGAAAAGCTGAATAACAGAATATAAAAATGCAAGACTGAGAGCAATTACCAGCTGCCTTTGCAGCCGTGGCTTCCTGATAAACATCCGTTACAAATAGTATCTGTGATGGATCATCGACGCCAACAGATTGGGAGATCTCAGCATAACTGCGCGTCTCTCTCTTGTTACTGTAAAAAGTGCCCTAAATCCATTATTCTTGTGAAAATGGAAACCCACCTACCACTTTTTTTGGTTTTGATAATGCGCTGTTTGAAAATACATTCAGAGATGCTCAAACAAAAACTAGATGTCATTGCTAAAAAGAAGTGTGGCTAGAAAGGTTTAAGGCACTAACAGTAATCATTTGTAATGTCAAGAGCTATCTTGCAATATTCGCCAATACATAACACTTTGAGATAGCCTAAATAAATATTTTATGAATGATGAAATGCTTTTAAAGAGTCCTAAAGTACAAATTAAAGATGAAGTATAAGCGTCATATGTTTCAAAACGAAAGGCTTGGTAGTTCATTTGGTTCGTTCATAAAAGTAACATTGTCAACTTGATTTGTTAAGAGGACATGGCAGTTGGCTACCATAATGAAGGGTCTAATTCAGACAATTTCCTATAAATAGAAATTACCGAAAACAGTTGCACATTAGTGGTAAGGTTGAGCATTTACTCAAGTAATACATGTAGCACTTACCCAACTGCGGTATCAAAAAATCCAGACAAATATTTCCTAAGATCTCCATATTTGGTGTTTCCAAATATAAGCCTCTGTGCAAGTCTGCTTCCACTGGAATAGATATAAACCTAGAGCACAAGCAAAAGGGAATACAAACATTTAGTCAACCATCAAATATGCCCCAGCAAGTTGCTCAATCGATTCACACCTCTAAAGGACTGATGTAGATAGTTTCCCAAAAGGTGCATGAATTTCGGTTTTGTTTTATGTAATCAAGTCTTTCATAAAATCATAAACACTAAATAATTATGAAAACAGACAATCATTGCAATAGATTAATGTAGAGCCGTCATTGATGTTTGATTTTGCAAGCAATGATGGTGGTTCTACTCATGTGCAGAGGCAAGCCCACCCATATTGCAACATATTGTACAATCACAATGAATTGGATGAATATCGCAAGAGATGGGGAAAAAAAAAAAGAATGACTAACTTTTATGCCTGAAGTGTGCCACCTCTCAAGAGCTTCGGGTACATCGTCAAAGATTACACCCTCCAGCTCGTTACTTTGGAATCCAGTTCTCCATATGTGACCCTGCGTGAAAATTAATTAATCAGGGTTCGGACTATAGTATACCAAAGCTAGGTAATCTGTGCATCTTCAAACTCACCTGCAGCTGCTTTAATGCAGTAATTTTCCTGTCAGCTTTGATCATAGCTTCTACGTTAGCAACCAAAGCAGCAATAACCTCCTCTTTGCCCTCGTCATCGGAAGGGATTGGAACAGCTCCAACAACACTTGCTTCAAGATCTTCTTGAACCTGCGGCAGTAAATAAAGAATAAACAAAAAGCTACAAATAGCTACTTAAGTTATCACATAAAGTGGCAGATTACGGATGCTCACCCATCAAAATAACAATAAACTTTTAGAACAGGAAACAAGATATTTTTAACATCATATCACTCAATTACGAAACACAGGCAATTGAATCTAGTGAGCCCGTCCAACAATTTGGACACCAAGAGTTACCTGACACTCTTTAGCTAAGTCTCATTTGCTAAGCTCAATGTTGGAATAGAATGGTTCAGATTCAGAGTATTATAACTTATTATGGATCGATCTCATTGCAAGGTATGGGACTTAAATCCCACAGAGGTTTGATGTAGGGTTTATATAAGATAGTAGGCCCTCCTCCTCATAAGCTAGCTTTTGGGGATGGCTCTCCTATTGTCCTATATCAACGGTATTAGAGCCCTTCCATGAATTAATTTCAGGTCGGTGGTCTGCAACTTGGATGAGGGATGTTAGTGGAGATATGAGGGTGTTGGAGCTTGAAGAACATTTAGTATCAAATAGGGAAGATCGGAGAAAGAGGATTTAAGTTGATGACTTTTGTGACTCCTCATATTGATTTATGTCTAGCCGACCCCAAATTTATTTGGGACCAAGGCTTTGTTGTTGTTGGTGGTGGTGGTATACAACTTCATTTGTATATATATGCACAAGTGAGACTGATAGTAGCCAGTTCTGATTTTATCACAGATTATAACCATCTTACAACAGCAATTGATATCGTGTTAGGGTTTCTTTTAAGAATCTCATATAACATCACCAGGAGCTGCTTTGACTTTGGGCATAAGAGGGCTGATAGATAGCTGCATTTGCACAACTCAGAGGGAGTAACAGACCCATCTTTTGGGATTAAGGCTCTAGTATTGTTGTTGATTGACTGGACTGACTGATGCTTGCTGGGTCGCAGCACATGGGGAAACAAAGAAAGGTCACAGTCTCACAGATACAAAGTGTGTGTGTCTTTCTTGGAAATGGGCTGGTATTCTGCATCCCTAGGAGACATGGAAGTGTGAAACTATACTGGATAGTAGACTTGCATATATGAAGCAGAAGATGCATTTTCGAATGTTGAAACCTACAATATTCCTGAGCCTAAGCCAACTAATGAATCCTTCCTTACCACAAAGCATCGAAGGTAAAAAATCTAAACTGGAACTAGAGTAAGAATTTCACTGTAGATTTAGAAAATAAAGCATGGTCTTACTTGAGCACGCAGAAGCTTGATATCATCTTGAGTTTCTGGTGTGTCATATGTTGAACTCAAATGTCTTCCAACATTACCACGAGCATAAGGAAAAAGAACATCAGTAACAAAAGATATTGGAGTCGTGGTCCCTTCAATGTCAAGAACAATACAGCGCTGCACAGGGAAACTAACAATAAGTTATTGGATTAATTATTCATGCACCAATAGTACATGTTGATAAACTTTTAGCTCATGACCAAATTCTAAAATCAGAACTAGCACTTAGAGACCTCACTAAAATAGGATAATATTACTGACTGCTGAGAGAAAGACCATTGATACTAAAACAAAGACACTCACATACTTTGAATACTACAAGTAATAGATAAGCATCATATACAAGGAGTTGCGAAATATCAGAAGAAGCCCTGATGAAGATGCTCTTCGAGATTAGAACATTATGCCAGGGGATATGAAAAAGACACACAATGATATAAGTCATATAACCAGGCACACACACACTCAAACATACAATTCACAATTACTCCCAAGGAAACTATTTCATACCCTGTAGATTGCATTTTTAGATCCAGCAACATCTCAACTATGGATCACATTGAACTAAGTTTTATGTCTCATTTAGCTACGTTTTAATATAACTAATGAAGAGGCCAACAAATCAAGTGGGAATAGAAGAGTATAAATAAACTATTACAGATACTATTGATTAAGTTTTGAATGCTCTAATTTCTTAAAGGACTAAAAATTCTAAATGTCAACAATGATTAACGTAACTTGAGAAGGCAAACCTCAGTAAACCACCTCCTCTTTAAAGCTCCTATGAGTCAGTGAGCTCATATCATTAAGGGTGTATTTTCTTCAACTTAAAAAAATACCAATAAGTTTCAATAAGTTTGGTCAAGTTCATTTACGAACTCAAATACGTTCTGACAAGTACTAGAAACTTGGAACGTACTAAAGTATTTAGGTAAATATGGCTCCTATTATGTGAAGAGAACACACCTTAAAAGAGCAATTTTATGTTGTGAACTACAATTTACAAGGAGAGAAGAAATACAGATAGAGACTATATTTTCATCCATTAAAAATAATAACAGCCTCTTTAAAACAAAATGCATGTCAAACTGTCAATACCTTCCAAGTTGACTATTCATAGATTTTAAGAAGTGCAATTATACTAGTACCAAGTAAATATTAAGCCTACAATATAACATGACTTAAAAATACCCACAAGACCAACACAAATAAGAAAAAGAAATTTAATGTAACAAATACCAAAAAAAAAAAAAAACAAAACAAAACAAAACAAAAACAAAACAAAAAAAAACAAAAAAAAAAAAAATAGTTCATGGTATCAACTTTACTCAATAACGAAGATCAACTTACTTGAGGCGGCTTCCCGGGATTCAAATCAGAAGTCCCGGCCTTAGCAGATACAAATCTGTTTTCACCACTTCTGGAAACCCCTTGAACACTCCTGATAGGACCATGGGTAGGAGTAGACCAGTCCAGACCCATTTGATTAAGTTTGATAGCAGCATCAAATAGATAATGGTAACATTCAGCCTAAATTTCACATTTAAGAGAAAAGTGAGAAAAGGAAAATAAATCAACATCATCCATCAAAAATAACAACAGATCATTCTCTCAAATAGTGACAATGCAACGAGCTTCTTTTTTAGCAATCAACAACTGTTCGCAATTGAAAAATACAAAGTCGTGTAGCATATGTAATGATGTAAGTTGCTTAACTTTTAAAAAAGACGATCTTGTATGGTACCTTAGGACCTAAGAGTCTAAGACCATTATTATCACCCAATTCATTAATAGTAGTAAGCCTTCCAATCTAATACCTTAATAACAGATACAGACATATAGGAGGTGACCACTCTATTTTCTCCTACTATTATGCTCACTGAATGACGGATAGCAGCTTACTCATATAATAGTCTGTACAACTAGAAAAATTAGGTATACTATGTACAAAATATGAAGTATGAGAGAACATAATCTTTTCATTAGAAAATTGATTCTCAAATACCAGGCAATCATAGTTCTCCAACAGAGCTCATTCATTCCAGCATAATTTTTATCCCTTTAGAGTCAAAATTGCATTAAACAATTTATAGACCAGTATAAGAAGCCAACATCTTCAGAGAACCCTAACTATCATGTAATGGACCACCCCACACCTCCACTACTTCACACATACCGGAGAAGATCACAGCAGAAGAAACAACAGCAGAAGGCAGAACAGCAAGCACAAACAAACAACAACACACTCACCTAACCACTAGCTGTTATTTTGGGTTCTTCCTTGTTTTAACTTATTAGTTTACTTTCCTTGTTATTTTGAGAATGCTCCAAGTGAGTAGTAGTAGTAGTAATTAAGGCATGTTCTGCTATTTTGGGGAATGGAATGTAATATATGTAGCAATAGAACTAGCCAAGGAGGGCAGGCAGAAATTGAGAGTATTTTGGAGAGTTGTGACCTCAAGTCACTTTGGAGAGTTGTGACCTCAAGTCACTTGTAATCAATTTGCAATCATTTGCTTATTATTTACATCCTTAATATCAAAACCGATCACATTCATTCCTATAGCTTAGTTATTACAAACTGAAATAGCCAGAACATTACACTTGGTATCAGAGCGGACATGGCTCCGACTTCCACTGCGCAGCGTTTGGACACTATCGAGGAGGCCTTAGGAGAAGTAACCTCCAAGGTACGAAACATCGACGACACGATTCAGCAGATTGTGTCTAGAGCAGAAGCAACGAGTATGGAAGAATGGCGTAGGACTCTAGAGGAAAATCTCACGAAAAACCAAGAGGAAGCCACCCAATGTTTAGAGGGACGCTTGGGACGCTTTCGGGAAACACAGGACAACCAGGTGGCCAGTTTGAAGAGTAGTCAAGAGAGGTTTTTTGAGGAATTAAAGGCCTTAGTAGAGAAAACAGGGGAAAGGCGAATGGACCCCCGTGAGACAGAGGAGGTGGAAGAGCATCGTTTTAGGGCGCGAGAAGGGCTCGAAGGAAGGAGGAATGGAGGATTTGAAAGAGGGGAAAGCAATGAGGGCCGAGGAAACTGGAAGTACAGGAAGCTGGAAATGCCCACGTTGGACGGAAATGATCCGGATGGATGGATACTTAGGGGAGAGCAATATTTTCAGTTTTACAATTTAGCGGGTCATGAGAAACTGCAGGCTGCCGTTATCTCGATGGAAGGAGACGCCCTCCGGTGGTACCAATGGGAGAATAGGAGGAGACCAGTGATTTCGTGGGAGGACTTGAGGGAGAGGGTATTGTTACAGTTCCGACCCACAAACGCCGGTACCTTACAGGAAAAGTGGCTGGCCGTCGCGCATACCACCACGGTCGGCGAATATCGACGGGCTTTCATCGAGAAAGCATCCCCTTTGGAGGACGTGCCGGAGAGCATTATGAAGGGCCAGTTTGTCAACGGCCTTAAGGAGGAAATTAAGGCAGAGATAAGGATGCTAAATCCCTTAACTCTTGAGCAGGCTATGGATTTAGCCTTGAGAATCGAAGAAAGAAACAGAGTGAGTAGTCAGAGGAGGACAAACTCAGTAGTTAACAAGCCCACCCCTTTTTCGTATTTCAACCGGAGCCCAACTCACACCCCGCTTGGGCCCAACAATCAAACACAGGCCCAACCCCAAATTTCAGTTCAATCAAGCAAACCAAGTCTGGCGGGTCCCAAGCCCACCGGGTCAAGCCAGTCATCGGGCTCGGTGGCCTTGAACCGGCCACCTCCGACGATATTCTCCGGCGCCGTCCGGCGCCTGACGGAGAAAGAACTCCAGGATAAAAAAGCAAAGGGATTATGTTTTAAGTGTGACGAAAGGTGGGGAATCGGTCACCGGTGTAAGGCAAAGGAGCTTAGTGTTTTGTTGGTGGAAGAAGAGGAGGAGGGCAATGACGGCGAGTTAGCAGCGATGGAGGCACCGGAGGAGGAGTATGAGACGCCGCCGACGATCTCAATCAACTCTCTCGTAGGACTGACAAGTCCGAAAACCATGAAGATGAAGGGGGAAATTAGCGGGGTAGAGGTGGTGGTTATGGTGGACCCGCGAGCGACTCACAATTTCATCTCCTTAACAGCGGTGGAGGCTGCCGGATTAACTGTCACAGGGAGGGGCTCGTTCGGGGTCTCCCTCGGAAATGGCGAAGCAGTCAAGGGGCGGGGACAATGCAAAGGGGTTAAACTAACTCTTAATGGCGGCATCACCATCACGGAGGATTTCCTTCCCCTTAAACTTGGGAATTCCGACTTGATTCTCGGAGTGCAGTGGTTAGAGAAGCTGGGCATGGTGAAAACTAATTGGAAGTTGCAAGAGATGAGCTTAGAGCATGAGGGCCGAAATGTGGTGATAAGGGGGGACCCGAGTTTAGCCCGAGTAAGAGTCTCCTTGAAGGCAATGATCCGTAATGTGAGAAAAGAACAAGGAGGGGTGTTGGTGGAATTATGTCAGATGGAAGAGAGGGGTAACGAGGAAGAGGAATCTGGGAATGTAGACATTCCAAAACTTTTGGAGGAAGTGATGTGTGAATACTCCCAAGCGTTTAAAACACCTATGGGCCTCCCACCCCCACGGGACCATGAGCACGGGATTGTGTTGAAGGAAGGGAGCAACCCCGTAAGCGTACGACCCTATCGGTACCCGCAATTTCAAAAAGATGAGATCGAAAAACTCATTCGAGAAATGTTGGAGGCGGGCATCATCCAACCATCAACTAGCCCTTTCTCGAGTCCGGTACTACTTGTCAAGAAGGATGGATCTTGGCGCTTTTGCGTAGATTACCGGGCCTTAAACAAGGAAACAGTCCCCGACAAGTACCCCATTCCCGTTATAGACGAATTGCTAGACGAATTGGGGGGAGCTCAAGTGTTCACAAAATTAGACCTCAAGGCGGGGTATCACCAAATCCGCGTGAAGGCCAAGGACACCCACAAGACGGCTTTCCGGACTCACGAAGGACATTACGAATTCCTCGTAATGCCATTTGGCCTCACTAACGCCCCGGCCACTTTTCAATCACTCATGAACGAGGTATTCCGTCCCTATTTACGCAAGTTTGTCTTGGTATTTTTTGATGACATACTTGTGTATAGCTCCACTAAGGATGATCATGTAGAACATGTTAGAATGGTGTTGGCAAAGCTTGAAGAAAATCAGTTATTTGCTAACAAGAAAAAGTGTGAGTTTGCCAAGCCCAAAGTAGCCTATTTGGGCCATATCATTTCACAAGAAGGAGTGGCAGTTGACCAAGACAAGATTGGGGCCATGTTGACTTGGCCCAAACCTAAGACCTTGAAAGAATTAAGGGGATTTCTGGGCCTCACAGGCTATTACAGAAAATTCATAGCCCACTACTCACAAATAGCCTACCCACTAACCCAACAGCTAAAGAAGGATGGGTTCTCCTGGAATGAGGAAGCTACTGCAGCTTTCCAAAAATTGAAGAAGGCAATGACCACGGCACCGGTTCTCGCATTACCGGATTTTTGCAAGCCTTTCATAGTTGAGACGGATGCCTCGGGGTTTGGACTAGGGGCTGTGCTGATGCAGGAAGGGCGGCCGATTGCTTTTTTTAGCAAGACACTTGGTTCCGGGAGTCGGGAGAAATCCATTTACGAAAAGGAGTTGATGGCGGTTTGCTTGGCGGTACAAAAGTGGAAACACTACTTATTGGGGCGGCGATTCGTGGTGCGAAGTGATCAGCAGAGCCTCAAATACATCACACAACAACGAGAAATTGGGTCGGAATATCAGAGGTGGGTCCGAAAACTCATTGGGTATGAATTTGATATACAATATAAACCGGGGGTGTCCAACCGGGTGGCTGACGCGCTGTCACGTAGAGGGGGTGACGAGGCTGAGTTGGGGGCGATGGTCTCCAAATGCACGACTAATTGGACTGAATTAGAGAAGGAAGCTCGTGAGGATGCTGACATAATTAAGCTTAAGGCGGAAATCGAGAAGGGTGAAGGCCCAAAAGGGTTCACCGTGGAGAGGGGGCGGGTTATGTACAAGGGGAGAATGGTTGTACCAAAAGGGTCCAAACACAAGTTAAGCCTGCTTCAAGCCTATCACGATACGCCGGAAGGAGGACATGCGGGGGAGGTTAAGACTTATTTAAGGATGGCTTCGGAGTGGTTTTGGGCTGGAATGAGGAAGGACGTATCACTGTACGTACGAGGGTGTGACGTTTGTCAGCGTAACAAGTTTTCACAGCAACATCCCGCGGGGCTGTTGCAGCCTATTGCCTAGATCAGCATGGACTTTATCGAGGGGCTGCCGAAATCAAGGGGAATTGATACGATATTCGTGGTGGTGGACCGGCTGTCTAAATACGCCCACTTTATCGGGTTGAAACACCCTTTCTCAGCCAAGGAAGTGGCAGAGGCGTTCGTGAAGGAGGTGGTTCGTCTCCATGGGTTTCCGGATTGTATTATTTCTGACAGAGATCGAATTTTCTTGAGTCTGTTTTGGCGAGGATTATTCCGATTACATGGTACGGATTTAAAGCGAAGCACTTCGTATCACCCTCAAACCGACGGACAAACAGAAATTGTGAACAAGGGCTTAGAGACTTACCTACGATGTTTTGCTGGGGAACAACCCAAGAGTTGGGCACGGTGGCTTCCTTGGGCCGAATATTCTTACAATACTGCTATCCATTCCTCTACTCAGCTTTCTCCTTTCCAAGTGTTGTATGGACGGAAACCGCCCCAAGTGGTACGAATTGGGAAAGGGCAAACACCAGTGGGGTCCCTGGAAGAGGCGTTATTGGAAAGGGATTACGTGTTGAAATTAGAGGTAACCTACTGCGTGCCCAACAAATAATGAAGACATATGTGATCAGAAGCGACGCGAGGTGGAACTAGAGATTGGAGACAAGGTGTTTGTCAAGTTACAGCCATATCGCCAAAAATCGTTGGCTCGCAGGCCCTTTGAGAAGCTGGCTGCACGATATTATGGGCCTTATGAGGTGATAGAACGGATTGGTAAGGTAGCTTATAAGTTGGGGTTGCCTGAAAACTGTAGAATCCATCCGGTATTCCATGTATCTCAGTTAAAGAAAGCTGTGGGGGATGAGGTACGCCACATTGCAATGCCAACCCAGCTTACAACTGGTTTGGAGCTGGAGGTGGAACCAAAGAGAGTTCTGGGAGTTCGAACAGAGGAAGGGAGGACACGCGAGGTGCTTATACACTGGAGAGGATTGCCGGAGTTCGAAGCTACATGGGAAGCAGCGGAGCTACTGCAATTGAGGTTTCCTGACTTCCACCTTGAGGACAAGGTGGCTCTTTGGGCGGCGGGTGATGTAATGGACCACCCCACACCTCCACTACTTCACACATACCGGAGAAGATCACAGCAGAAGAAACAACAGCAGAAGGCAGAACAGCAAGCACAAACAAACAACAACACACTCACCTAACCACTAGCTGTTATTTTGGGTTCTTCCTTGTTTTAACTTATTAGTTTACTTTCCTTGTTATTTTGAGAATGCTCCAAGTGAGTAGTAGTAGTAGTAATTAAGGCATGTTCTGCTATTTTGGGGAATGGAATGTAATATATGTAGCAATAGAACTAGCCAAGGAGGGCAGGCAGAAATTGAGAGTATTTTGGAGAGTTGTGACCTCAAGTCACTTTGGAGAGTTGTGACCTCAAGTCACTTGTAATCAATTTGCAATCATTTGCTTATTATTTACATCCTTAATATCAAAACCGATCACATTCATTCCTATAGCTTAGTTATTACAAACTGAAATAGCCAGAACATTACATATCAACACAAAATGCTCAAAATATTGAGATTCAACTCAACAATTCTCACAACTGCCTTATTTAATCTTTTCAACCATAGGATAAACAATAGGCCGAGAGGTGAAGAACTAGGATCACAATGTTATCGGCCAATATACAGTGTGCTGTCCACAGGCATCGGTATTTTAGCTAGTAGAAGTGCAGGGCTGATATTTCCTGAGTTGTAAAAGGGAATAATACATAGCAGATAAGCAGATGTGTTATTAGCACACAATTTATAGCACACAAACCACAACCACTTATGTCACATAGTAACAAAACAAACTTTTACAATATGAAATTATGACAAAATTATTGACTGCAACTACAGTTTCAGGCTCCGAGAGTAGGAGACTACACCTAACCTTGACAAACTAGTTTCTACTTTCTACATATTCTAATCAGAATGAAAAGGAAAAAATTCGTCGTATAAGACATCCCTCAGAATGTTGAATTTTAATTTACACCACATTAACTTCAGTATCACTCCCAAGTCAAGAAAGCTTAACAATTGTTCGCTGCTCACAGTAAGAGAATCAACATAGAATCCTGGTCTTACAGCTCTTAAAATATTCATTTTATTGTCTCCTCACATGTTTCATGATCACAGACTTCACACACCTCAACGACATCAAATGCCTTGATCATCGCTATGGCATTATAATCCTAAATGCTTCTATGTGCATGGAATATCATGTCAGTACAGAACTCCTTCATACTCTAGCCACCGTTGCTGATCAAAGAATGCAGAGGTAGATAACTACATTTACGCACTTGTTGACTTTAGTAACCTAGATGTGATCCACTAGAATATGAACAAGAAGGAACACCGGGACTCACCAGTTACCACATACTCACCCTCTAACATTCTATCAAATGCTACCCAAACTCAGGCCAATATTTTGAGAAACTAAACTCAGTAACAAGTCCATGGACTTATTTACCTTCACCTGGCCAAAGTCCCTACCAAAATTGCTCTTCTTCTGACAGAACAAAGTAGTTCAAAGGTTCAATGGGCCGTGGAATTCAATACAGTCATCCTTCCAGATACTTTCCTTACCCTTTCCAGAAAAGCTGGCAATAATTCCATAGTTGCCAAAATTTGTAAGGGTCTTCGTCCAAGTTTCCCTTAGATATACAAGAAGAGGAAATAGGGCAATTAGAAGACGAGATAGGCAGTAGAACAACAAAAGAATAGAAGAGAAGCTGGAAGTAGATATGAAGGGGGGCCGGGGAGGGACAGAGGAGAAAGCAAGGATAAAGGGTCTTTAATAAAGGAATAAACATAAGAGGATGAAGGATCAGCTAAGGATGTGACTACAAGGATCACTAGATCAGACAAGGAATTTCAGGGTATTTTGAGTTAAGACCAATTCTACAAGTCCAAGAGCAATATCACATCACAGTTCCTAAGCTTCAAACATCTGTTATTAGGTTGAATGGAAGACTTTATAGGGTAATTGGTATGGATGACATTTTTATAATTTGTTTCCATTCTCTTTCCTCAGATATACCAAAAGAGTAATAATGATAATGCTAAAATTACTGTTTCCCTTTCTAGTTTGTTTTCATTCCGAAAATTTATGGCGACCATTCCCTTAGTGATAATGAATCAAAATAATTGGATCAAAGATAGCGAATCCCCATAAACATAGAAAGATCTTTCTCGAAATTCCTATAAGCTAAGTCAACCATTCCCTCAGTGATAATGAATCAAAATAATTGGATCAAAGATAGAGAATCCCCATAAACATAGCAAGATCTTTCTAGAAATTCTTATAAGCTAAGTCTTCTCTGTGCTCCCATACACAATGCCATATGGGAATAAGCTACAGCCACTCGTCAACTCTCCTCATGAATCCAGAAAATTTGTAGATAAATATAAAGATTTTACCTCAACATGAAAAGGGTCCTCTAAATCATTTAGCTTATATTGCAATACAAATTTTCGACACAAGTCAAAAAATATCCACTATTAGATTTTGAAAATCATTTGACATGCTATTAGCTTAAACAATTCAATGAAAATTATTTTCATTGTAAGGACCAAGAAAAATGAGAACTCAATGTCCAGCAGTACCAATAGGAAACATGCCATAAACAACTCTACGAAAAACTAACCTGGGTTTTGGCACTAATCCAGGAGTCTCCCCACACATAGATGCCATGGTTCCGAACAAGCACAGCAGTAGTTTTGGGATATGCTTCAATCTGAAAATTATTTTTGCAGTCTACAGATTAGAAGTCATTCATAGAAGTTAGAGTACCACACAATTACGATGACTAATCTGTTCAGCTATTTCCTCATTAAAGTAGGAAGTAGAGGAAGGAAAATGCAACTAGGATTTTTGACTCATAATGATAACATATTAGCATTAGCCCCAAAAGCTAATAGATAAATGATGCAAACTTTATGATATAGAACTTACAGCTGAAGCTAGAGAGTCTGTAAGATCACGTTCATGAGCTGAATTTTCTATGATTGGAACGACAAGCTCATCATAATAGCCATGGCCTTGAATACCTTTGATCATTTCCATGTGAGTGATCTATTATAAACCAAGAAAGAATGACAAAAAAAGGTTTAAAACCACAAGAAAAAATTAAGGGACTTATAAGGGTAGTTGAAAAACCCTACAACACACACAAGCAAGTAGTACATTCTATTGCTTAAGGCAAATAGATGAAGCTTGAAGCTTATGCTCTATGTCTTATTGCCTTTGCGAGGGGTGTTGGGGAATGTGTTGAGGTAAAATATCATTCATAGAAACAGCTTGAGAGAACTTCCATTCAAAAATCCAAACAAAATGATATCTACAAGGTTTTGCTCGAAAGAAATTCTCCATACAGACCCATCAAATATTCAAACTTCGTGGACCATTTTTCACACCAGAATTTAAGATGCGCGACAAGGACAACAAATTACAGCAACTTTCCTATTCCCCAATACTTATATGCAGATAATGCATGATCAGAGAAGTGTACATAATCATTTACCTTGAGAAAACAGACTGACTTCCTGTTAAACAAATGTAAAAGAATGACCAGATAACTTGGCCTACTAAATTTATAAAATAAGGGCAAGGAAAAGATTTATCTGAACTGTTCTCAGTGCTCAAATGAAAGGCTAAAACATGTGTTTATCGTTATAAATTGTTGTAACCGTAAAGAAAGATTGCCAAATCAAATATATAACTACTTTCTATGAATCTCTACCAGTTCTTTGTAGGCACTTCTTACAAAAGATTCAACAAACACATAAGAATATAAGAGGGCAGCTCAATTGAATTTTAAATTTCCAAAGTGAATCAACTCACTCGAAATTCTTTGGATGCTGGATTCATCATTGTTACTAGACAACTTTCCATCCCATGGCTGTGTATGACAGCGCCTGCATTACGCATATGGTATGCCTGCAAAATATAAAAATTTAATAGCATAAGCTAATAGTTGATGACCAGAAATCCCAAACAACATAGACTACGGAATAAATAATACACTAGCACTATGAGACACTTGAAGACACAGTTATGATTTATGAACAACAGTATAATCAACAAATTTTCTATCAGCTAAGCACCCATGTTACAGTAACTAAACAATTGCACCTATTAAAACTGAGAAAATTCAAAATATTAGACAGAGAAAAGTGTCAAAGAGAAATTGAGCTATTAGGGCACAAATCACCTTCATAAAGAGAGGACCACAATCGGAACATTTTGGTGGTTTGTGGGGGTAAGGTTTAGGACTCGGTGAAGATACAATCGAACCATCTGAAGAAAGTATATACATATCCTCTGCCAGCATTCTTTCCTTCTGGACTCCTACTCACAAACATAATAAAACCTTCACTCATTGAATCCAACAGAAACAACATAAAAGCTCAGTAAAACCTATTATTATCATTGTTCTTATTATTAAACAAGAAATCCAAAATATGGTTCAAAATGTCAAAATTAGATTAACAATTAGAGTAAATTTCACAGAGGCCAAACACAGTAAAAAATTGTCATAATAAGCAAGACTACCAATCAACTGAATCACAAAAAACAATACTCAAAAATCAAAATTTAAATCAAAGTTTAAACCTTTCTCAATTCAAACAAATAATTGTCAATTAATTGTATAACAACATAAACAACCAACACCCAAAAAAATCCCCACATCATAAAACCCTACAATATAAAGAATTGATCAATCAAGTTCATATTTATACATTACAAACAACTATAAGAACACCCACATCATAAATTCATCAATCAAACATAAAATCACTAAAAAAAACAAAAGATTCCCAACAAAAAACAAAAATCAAAGAACGCCCACATTATAAAACCATCAAACAAAACAAAAATCAAAGAACACTCACATTATAAAACCATTAAAAAAAAAACATGAAATCACTACAAAAAAGGAAACCCACATCATAAAACCACACAAATTAACATCAAAACATACATTATTACTCCAAAAAAACACAAAAACCTAATGAATTAATGAATGAGAGAAAAAAGGAATCACCAGAAGGAGACATGATAATGAGCTGATTAGATTTAGGAATAGAATCATCATGAACTTTGAGAGTGATACTGCCACCAGTGCCACCAACCCAACCAAGGTGATAGAATTGACGACAAAGTTCTGTTATCAATGCTTTAGCTTCCGTTACTGTGTTGCTTTCGAGGTATGCTTGAGTTATTGAAAAAGATGATGAAGATGCCATTTTCATGCCGTTTAATGGTGCTACTGCTACTGATGATGCAAACGCCATTCTTATTTATTTATACTTTCCAACAGTACGGAGGAAAGGAAAGGAATCAAGTCAGGGGTTCTATTAATTTATCTATTTCTTGACACTAGATTATGGTTAGAGCCGGGGGAACGTATCGTGTCGTGTCACCTATATAAACGGGTTGAATTTCTTCGGTCCTAAGTCTTAACCCAATCTGTTTAATTAACGTATCGTATCGTGCCAATCTATTTACTTAAACGAATTAATACTCTTGATTCAAATCCATTAATAACGGGTTGATTTCGTGTTACATTAGCGGCTCACGTCTTTTTTACATACTATTGTATATAATAAGGTGGAATCGTATCGTGTCGTGCCGTGTCGAGTCAACCTTTTTACTTAAACAGGTTAAACTCTCTAACCCTAACCATACTTGTTTAATAAACGTGTCGTGTCGTGTCAACCCGTTTAATTAAACAGGTCAACACTCTTGACCCAAACACGTTAATAACAAGTCGATTTCGTGTTGAGTTATCGGGTCGTGTCAATTTCTCCCACTTCTAATTATGGTTATTTTAGGTTACTCCGAGTCGTAAACAATATGGATACATGGATAGAAAATTGCAAACCAAAAAATTAAATGTTAATAAGTACGAACAATTATAATATAGAGAATTGAAAATTTTTTTAATACAGAAACGAATTGGGTTTTGGGGAGACTACTTATATTAGGTACCTATGCCACATAATACATAGTGATTATAATGCTTGATTGGAGGTATTTCGTGGTTATCGTATATCAACCTATCAGATATGGGTGGTTTGCCTCCTAAGGGTCAATGTGAACCTTAAAAACCTAAACTAGCATATTTTATTGGCTATAAAAACATACGAATTGGAGGTTTTTTTTTCGGACATGTATACAGAGTCATTTCAGGTTCGTTTTTCTCATTTCCAATTTCAATTTTGTTTCTTAAAAACAAATATGACCCTTAAACTCTATCCAATAACGGGAAGTCGCCGAAATCAACATTTTCTTCCCCTTCTAAAAATTCTGATTTAGATGAGGAAAATTATTCATGGCTACCAATGAAAATCCAAAAGCATAATTCTATCAATAATAAACACAAAAAAAATTAAGGCTGTCAAAGAATTTTCAATTTTCTTTTAGTACTTAATAGTTAGACCATGTTTTTGTCACCATATTTTTTTCTTGACATAAAATAATTTTTCACCGATCCAACTTTATTTTTCATATAAATTTATTTTTTAAATAACGAAACTAATTTTTCCTATTAAAATAAACTTATTTTTTCTGAACCGAAATTTTACGGACCAAAATAAATAAAGACGAACAAAGGGCCTCACTTAAACCTCAAAACCAGTGTTAATGAACAAACACTATCCTTTCTCACTTGGGTGAGTTACACCTTACACCCTCATTTCATTTCATCATCCTCTTCCACCCTCTCACTAAAACCCCCAAAAATGGCAAAAGGAAATCTAATAGAACAAACAGTAAAATTCGCAAACACACAATACCAAAACTTTAGAAAAAAATATGGACAACAAGTGTATGACATTGTAGAATTTCCAATTAATGTACTTGTTTCTCCTATTACCATTGCTTACTCCATTGCTGGTTCTGCTCCTCGTGGTTTTGGTGTCCCTGAACTCATCTCCAAAGTCTCTTATTCTGCTGTTTTTGTAAGCTTTTCTTTAATTTGGAAATAACCCTTGTTTTTATTTTTAGTTTTAATTTGTGGGTTTTGGTGAAAGTTTGAAACTTTGGTTGGTTTTTGAGATTATTTTGGTGTTTTGGTTAGTGGGTTTTTGTGGGATTGTTGGATGATTGAGGTATTGAGTTGGGTATTGGGGAAAAATGGTGAATTGCTAAGAGTAAGAGAATTTATTGATTATTTTATTAATTTTTCAATTTTAATTTGGGATTTTGTTTGGTGGGTTGTTTGTGGAATTGTTTGAAAATGGAGGTATTGAGTTTGCTATTGAAAAAAAAAAGGTGAATTGCTATAAACTTATGCAGTTCTTTGAGAATTTGGTTGATTTATTTTTTTTTAAATCCTAATTTGGCATTTTGTTTGGTTGAATTTAAAAAAAAAAAAGATGAAATGGAGTTGATTTTTGAAAAAATTGTTAAATTGCTAAGATTATATGTTGTTTTTGTATGAAGTTAATGCAGTTTTAATTGGAATTTGTTGTTTCTAATACTGTTTATGAAGATGTTGCTAAGAATTTGATGCCATGTAAGACAAGTAACATGTTTCATAGACATATGAATTCCCTGTAACTAGGATTCTGAAGTCTTAACCACTCAAGCTGCATGCCTAGAATTTGATGCCATGCTGAGTTTTTGATGTATGTGTAATGGGTCTATCTTATATTCTATTATCTTCCTTAACACTTACATAGCTTCTCTAAGGGCTCATTTCATTACAGTGCCTTTTGCTGATGAAGAGTCAGCCTGTTGATGGTAGTAATTTTGTTGGAGGGACCACTTACGATGAGTTAGAAAGACACTTGGCATCATAATTTATGAATTGTATCGATGAAGAATGAAGTTATGTCCTAAAGGTCTGAAAATTGTCTTGCCTTTGCTGAGTTTTCCTTTTGCAATGCTTTCAGGCAATTGCTACCCTTGGAAGTTTGGATATTGCATTGGAGCTAGGGAAGAAGGTGATATGTCAGAGGTACTTGAAAACTAGTTTCCCATTTCTAACTTTGTTTTTGGCTCTTGTTATTAAGTAGTCAAAGAATTCATTTTGAGGAAGCTTCTTTTTATTTTTGTGTTTTTTTTTTTTTTTTATCTCATTCATGATTTCCATAAGCTGATAGAAAGGTTTGAGATCTTCTTGTCCTTATTTATACTGGACTTTAGATTTTTTCATGCTTAGTATTTTTCGAAACCATTTTGATGTTATTTGGTCCGCGGTTTGGCTTTCTGATTTGCTAGTAATACTATTCTAAGGCACCTTGTTGCCCTGATCTCATTTTTGATTGTAGAGATTGCCGAACTTGTAACGGATGGCAGGCATTACGATGCACTATGTGCAGAGGCACCGGTCAGGTACACTATCAAGTGAAAGGTTACACTATGAAGAGGTAGGCCTGTCCTTTGATTTTTCTTCTTGGCTTCTGTTTTCCATTATCTCCATACGCTGAATAGCATTTTCACATAACATTAAATTTAAGAGAGCAGTATTGTTGTTTGTTTTAAATATTATCAGCAATATTGACTAAATGACAATGTATGTTGATATTTTTTGCAGAGGAGAAAAACCAACTGCTGCTTCAGTTGCAGATGCAGTTGCCAACAATCAAGCTGAGCTGGTTCATCTCTCTTCAGCCATTGATCTGCATACTCCATTGCCATCAAAGGATTGTCCTACTTGTGATGGAACAGTAAGACTTTTACTGTGTTCTATGCTTCTATAGCTCTTTAGGTTTGGATTTGAGTTTTAACTACCTCTTCCATCTCAATATTTTGGGTTTTGATGGGACTTCTTTCCTTTCAAGTTATATAGTGTGAATCAGAATGGTTAGAAGATCTGTATACTCCTTTTATGCAATATTTGGGCTCCTCTCATTCTGTGCTATTGTTTCTGTGTTGTTCCAGGGTGCCATGTTTTGTCCCGAATGCAATAACAAAATACAAATCCGGATTTCGGCTGATGATGTAAGGGCCTTAATGTCTGATGTATATCTTAAATTATTTACTTTCCATCGTGGGGTCCTCTCTGTTGAGATATATATTGTTATTTAGGGTCCTCTGATACAAACATAAGACAAAACTTAGACAGTCAAGTCTTTTAAAATATTGGCCACTGTATAGGATCTTCTTGTTTTTCAAATTTAACTTTAGAGACTCAGACAATTCCTCTATCATTACTGATCAACAATGTGAAAGCACTTAAAAGAAAGTTATCAGTTTCATTATGATGCATTGATGCTAAATACGGAGTAGTAAATTATGAAGTCTGCAGAATAACTGGGTTTCATATATTGCAAAGCTATGTTCTATCCATGAGGATAATGAAATAAATCCCATTGCCCAAAACAAGAATCTTTTGAGATGGGGTAAATGTGTGATTAAGGTTTGAATGAAATTAACCCGATTTGGACTTAGTTTCAAGTTTTATGTTCTTTTGGTGACTTAATCGCAAAACTTGCAATCCTTTGTTTAGTACCACTAAACTAGAAATAATCTGACTGTGGTCTTGTGCTGCTTTGTTAGCAACAACCTTGTTAGAATTAAGTGATTATTACAGCTATCTCCTCTTACTTCAATTCGATAATCAAATAAATAAGGCTGATGCATACAAAACTTTATTCATGCTTGTTTCCTTAATAGTTTTTTTTATCATGATTTTGCTGAATTATTGATGATTATGAGCCAATGTTTATCTCAAACCGTCTCATTGTCATGTTATTCTGTGTCTATTACTTTTCAGATTATGGAGCCTCCATGGAAAGCATTTAATGTCTTAAAGAAAATGGAATATCCCTACGAAGTAAGACTTGACAATGGCTGTTCGTCTTCTCTGCCTAGACTTAGCTATTTGTTTGTTTCTTGTTGTCTTATTATGCTTTTCTATCACCGTTAAGGTACTGCAGAGGTTATCGTCAAATTCGGAAAATCACTAAATCTTTATTCTTTATGTTTTTATTATATATTTTTTTGCATCTGCACTTTTGCACTTTTGTGTATGATCAATTTCTTTTGTTACTCCAGGAGGAATTAGCCAGAAAATGTTGTTGGTTATCTTAGTTATGATTTTGATTAGATACATCTTTTTGGTGATGGTAATTTTGGATCATTGATGTTGACTATCTTCTTTTCTGTTACAAAGTAGTTGCATTTTTTCTTGTTTGTTATTGCCTCTGCAAAGTTGTCCGTTGCTTTGTCTTTTGTGCCAAAACTTGTTATCAATCACTTATAAGAGAGGTACTCTGCTTCATAATGTATTAAGATGTAATCTAATAGAATGAAAGTTTGATCTTAGAAACATAAGGTGCCATTTAACTTTGGACTTAGCTGGAGGGAGTATTAGTTTCTATCTCCTTATAGTAAGCGATGAGTATAGGTGCACCCTTCTTTCCTAGTCCAACAGTAATTGTTACTAAGGGGGTGGCCTAACAATGCATGACCTTCCTGGGTTTGGATAACCTAACACCCCTCCTCTTGATGGCTTTTTACTACACATTTAATATATATCCCTTGGAACCTTTACTGCATTGTCATGCCATTTGCTGAACTTAATATGGTTTAGATGCTTCTTGATGAATCTCTTGTTCAGTGATATTATTGCTGTTGTTCTCTTCTGCAGCACATTGTTCATAGCATGAAGGATCCAAGCATTGCTGCCTTTTGGCTTCTTACTATGCCACAAATGGTTGGTGGATTCAATTTTGATGACGAGATCAAACAGAAGATCTGGTGGCAATACAAGGTCTGAGGTTTTTTTGTTGCTATGTCTAGCTGGTAACCCCTGCCATGATTAATTATTCAATACAGAATTTGTAAAAACCCTTTTTCTCACGCATATGGCCGAAGTAAACCGATTAAGTTGGCTTACAAGGGGGTTTTGCTATGTAAAGTGTTTGCAGAACAACTATCATCTAGAATCCATCTATTGCAATCTCTTTGTTTATTGTCTCTTACTCTCTTGCAACTTCCCTTTTAAATAAACCAGTAATCATTCCTCCTCCCACCTCCCTGCAATTTTTTTCTCCAACTACTTTGATGAAAGAACTATTTCTAATTTATTAAGTGCACTCCTTTGGGCAGATCAACTTTCTTTATGGCATAATTAAAATTCCAAACTATTGATGCTAGAAGGATCAATTACTGACATCTGCAATCATCTAGTCTCATCATGGAATATAGTTTTACTATCTCTTCTGGTTCAATTCATTACAGTTCTCTGTATAATGTTTCTGTCTCTTGTTGTAGGAATCGATGCAATATGATCAACTGCGAGATGTGGTGGCTAAACGACAGCCTGGATGGGAACATTTGCAAAAAGTAAGGGTTTTTCTTTGTTTTTGCTTGTCAAGAGTTTTTCTGTAGAACTACTGAAGTTGGCTGGAATGATGAAAGGCTTATATTGTTCTTCGTTTTTGTCTGTCAAGTGTTTGTGTAGAACCCCAGAAGTTGGCGAAAATGATAAAAGGCTTATATTTGGAAATTAATTGTTATATGAGCAGTGTTTGGAGATCTAACAAGATCCCCCGTGATAAAATATATATATATATAGAAAATTCTTATGTATCGATAGTAACTTATGTCCAAAATTGGAAAATTTTGAACACCCCTCCCCCCCCCCCCCCCCAAAAAAAAAAAAAAAAAAAA
>PYUH01000238.1:1847862-1908933 GCA_016808085.1 Suaeda aralocaspica | reverse complement strand
AGATTAAAATTATAAATCAATTTTTTTTTTTTTGAAGAAGAGAAAAAAGATTAATAAAATGTTGTGTATTATTAATAGAGAATTTGTGTTTCTTTTTCTTCTCTTCTTGTCTTAGATGTAAAGTTTGGAAAGAATATAGGAGGTTATTGGGTAATGGAAGGAGAGAAATTTTGGGAAGATGGGTGGTAATGGAGAAGAGGAATTTTGGGGTTTAAAAAAGCTAATTATTTACTAATTATTTTTTTTATTGTTAATTAATTTCTTTTTGAGGAAATAATTGTAATAATTATGTGTTACAACGTATTTTTCGTAGGGTTATGGTTGTATGTGATGTTTTTTTACCACATTTTATCCTGTTAAATGTCATTTTTGTGGTTCCCCTAATGCTAAACACAACACTATTCCAATATTAGGATTTTGTATGGGACTATGAGACCATTTCGGTTATTTCGTTGAAATTTTGCATGGTCTATTAAAACATTATATATAACATTAATTAATTTGGGGTATAGTAGTATATGGTCAGAACATGTATTTATTAAGTTACAAAAGTTGTGATTAAGCTACTCTAGCTGAGAAATGAAGTTTTTGCCTTTTCTAGATTGCTAAGAGTGCCCCTAGGCGTTAGTTAAGGTTAATGTATTTTCAAATGGTTAGAATTTTAGAATGGATGTCAAAATCACAGATCAATTTGTGTAACTAAATATTTCTACTTAGCTTATAGACGCTTATCTAACGTTATAGGGATGCTTGTTAGCTTTTGCCTTTTTTTTAAGTAAATGTTGTTGGAAGGTAATAACATGCTATATGCCACATATATATGTTTACAGCCATTTATTTTAGGTGAAAACTAGAATTGAAAGATTGATCAAATTGTTATTTAGGATTAGGTTTAATATTTAATAGTTATTAGAGATCTTGTTAGGTTGTTTAATGTACATCATTAAGAAGTATAATCCTCTTATATGTTTTAATTTTTAAATTCTCCATAAGTAATAGCAATTAAAATTTTTTTTTTCCAAAAAACTTGCTAAGGGCTCATTCGGCATGCATCACCGTGATTATTCCTTTTTCGTTTTTTGTTTTATAAAATCATGTGAAAGGAATAAAGATTTTATCCATTCTAGCTAGATCAATTTAATGATAAAGAATTTGTTTTTATTTAAATAGTTGTCATGCTATGTAAATTAAATTAAATTATTAACGAATCATGTTCTAGCTAGACAATAAGTCAATTCTAAAATTTACTACGGAGTACATAACAAATATGAAATGCCATATAAGAACATTTAGCGAAAAATGATATTAAATAGAATAAATCAATCATACAAAAAGCTCTACCCCCATAAAATAATTTGACCATGATCAAAAAATCTATTTTTTAACCAATAAGTACTACTTTAATTAGATACATGAAAATTTCAAGTGTAACAAACAAAGGAAACACTATATAAAAATATATAACAATTTTTTTGAAACGAAGAGAGTAATTGATTTTTTTTCATAAACATAATATATGTGGTATAATGAATAAAAATTGGTCAACAGTATTGAAATCATGACATATAATTACGAAAACTAACAACGATAAGTGGAAAAAATCTTTTTTCTGTTTTTAGTTTTTTTTTTTAAAAAAAAGAAACTAAAAATACAAAAAATATACTACGTACCAAAGAACCCCACAGACCACAGTTATCAATTAGTAAATTTGTCAAAATACGTAGTATATTGAATGTATTGACGGGGCTTTTATTGATGGGGCTTGATATTGTGATTCTACAAGATGGATCTTAACTCATTTATTCTCTCTCCCCAAGATACTCAAGGCACACTAAAAAAAATCGTAACAAGGTTTAATGCTCCAACATAATCTCCAAAATTAATAAGAAAAAAAAAATGGTTCTCCAACATGTTAACGTGTTATCAACATGTCATTGCAAGAGCTATCCCTCAAAACCCTTGGGGGAAAGTCTTTCTCCAAGATCTCACCATGGAGAGCCAATGAGGAGTCATTGTATAAGCCCAATGTCAGGGCAGGATTGACTCTTCACTTTCCCTTTGGAAAAACTCGTTGGAAAAACAATTGGAGAACCTCAATATTGGCATCAATGAAAATCATTCTCTTGCGTATCTCTTCATTAGTTCAATTTTTGTGATTAATAAATTACATGAAAAAAATATTTTATCCCGTGGAAGAATCATCCCGGCCGGTATTAATGTCAAGCAAATGTTTCATAACCTTGAAAACAAAGAAACGAATGAGCTGAGTTCATCACTCATTGTCTTTTATACTAATACCTATCAAAAAGTATGTATACATCATTCATATATAGTTTATGGTTGAATAATTTCTTAAGTTTAAAGGTTTGAATTGAGTTTAATTAAATAAGTACAAACACACATGTCATTTTATTTAATTATTATTTTGGGACCCGTAACATCTTTGTCAATTTATCATAGAGACATGGAAAAAGAATTATTAGATAGGTCTAATGGAGAGTTGGAGTCATCTATTTAACTTCATCATTATGGCCAAAGGAAGGAAGGTACCAAGTGAACTAGAAGCTACGACGCCCTTGTTTTTATTTCTTTCATTTTGAAAATTCGTATTGCTTTTTAATTTATGTCACCAAAAACAAAAGTATTTTGACTTTAGGAAAAAGATATAATTTCTTCTATTCATAATAATCGACTGTTTTTTCTATTCATAATACAATTGATTGATTGTACCTGTATATAAAAATTAAAAGCAAAACATTTATTTATCTATGTGATTCAATTCAAAGCTATTTTTAAAGATCGTATCAATTCTATAAACAATCTTTTTGTCTTTAATTTTACGTTAGCTTGCTAAGTGTATAAACAATTTTATACCAAGAAAATTGCCAATGAAAATAATTTTGCAAATTATAGTCAATATTCCCAGCTCTTTCCATGCAATCCAAAGTACTCATAAGTCATAACACCTATAGTTCAGAATTCAAAGCAAGTTACCAAATGTTTACAAAGTAGTCCGTATACGATTTGATTCTTTGTCCCACCCCAATATATTAAATAATCCAATAAAAAAAAATAGTGGAAGTAAATACTTTAAAATTGTTAAATATGTTATAATAACACCATATACTGTAAATATATATATATATATATATAGATGATTTCGAAAAGTATTGTTTGTTGATGATTTAACCAATTTAATAAATTACTAGACAACCAGCGAGATATTAATACGGCAAAAGAGAAGACCCTATCACCCTTCCATGTATCGAGTCCTTTAGATTCAAATCCATACCATATATATTAACATCAGTTCCATTTTATCCTTGCAACAATTCTTAGATTAATTAGAACGAAGAACATGTAATAACTTATAATTGTTAAGGCACAAAATTAGATATAGTTTTTGTGTGTCTTATAAATGGGAAGGGCATTTACTAGAATTTTAGTAATGTCATGATATAATGCATACCATATTATTGCTATAAAACAAAAGTTGAGCTAGGTATGTATGAAGGTGCATGAGACATGCAATTACGTACAATATGGATGAATATTACCTTCTTCGTCCGGCTAATAGCCGGGTGGCGTCATGGGAGCCCAAACTCGCTTCTTCTTCGTCACCAATGCAGTCTCCAATGCGTCCATTACACGTACGCATGTTAATGCCTTCATGAGAGGTGGTGGACAATCTTGAGATCCCCCATGTCGAATCATCGATCGAGGACTCGGTAACAACCACCAAGGCCAAGAGGGCAACAACTAGCCATAGCTTTGAAGCCATACAAGAAGAAACCTTAAGGTCTCTTTTTAAGGGCAAATAAAATTCAAATTTAATTAGATAAAATTATAAATCAATTTTTTTTTTTTTTGAAGAAGAGAAAAAAGATTAATAAAATGTTTGTTATTATTTAATAGAGAATTTGTGTTTCTTTTTTCTTCTCTTCTTGTCTTAGAATGTAATAGTTTGGAAAGAATATAGGAGGTTATTAGGGTAATGGAAGGAGAGAAATTTTGGGAAGATGGGTGGTAATGGAGAAGAGTAATTTTGGGGTTTAAAAAAGCTAATTATTATACTAATTATTTTTTTTTATTGTTAATTAATTTCTTTTTGAGGAAATAATTGTAATAATTATGTGTTACAACGTATTTTTCGTAGGGTTATGGTTGTATGTGATGTTTTTTTACCACAATTTTATCGCTGTTAAATGTCATTTTTGTGTTTCCCCTAATGCTAAACACAACACTATTCCAATATTAGGATTTTGTATGGGACTATGAGACCATTTCGGTTATTTCGTTGAAATTTTGCATGGTCTATAAAACATTTATATTAACATTAATTAATTTGGGGTATAGTAGCTATATGGGCTAGAACATGTATTTATTAAAGTTACAAAAGTTGTGATTAAGCTACTCTAGCTGAGAAATGAAGTTTTTGCCTTTTCTAGATTGCTAAAGAGTGCCCCTAGGCGTTAGTTAAGGTTAATGTATTTTCAAAATGGTTAGAATTTTAGAATGTATGTCAAAATCACAGATCAATTTGTGTAACTAAATATTTCTACTTAGCTTATAGACAGCTTATCTAACGTTATAGGGATGCTTGTTAGCTTTTGCCTTTTTTTTAAGTAAATGTTGTTGGAAGGTAATAACATGCTATATGCCTACATATATATTGTTTACAGCACATTTATTTTAGGTGAAAACTAGAATTGAAAGATTGATCAAATTGTTATTTAGGATTAGGTTTAATATTTTAATAGTTATTAGAGATCTTGTTAGGTTAGTTTAAATGTACATCATTAAGAAGTATAATCCTCTTTATATGTTTTAATTTTTATTAATTCTCCATAAGTAATTAGCAATTAAAATTTTTTTTTTCCAAAAAACTTGCTAAGGGCTCATTCGGCATGCATCACCGTGATTATTCCTTTTTCGTTTTTTGTTTTATAAAATCATGTGAAAGGAATAAAGATTTTATCCATTCTAGCTAGATCAATTTAATGATAAAGAATTTGTTTTTATTTAAATAGTTGTCATGCTATGTAAATTAAATTAAATTATTAACGAATCATGTTCTAGCTAGACAATAAGTCAATTCTAAAATTTACTACGGAGTACATAACAAATATGAAATGCCATATAAGAACATTTAGCGAAAAATGATATTAAATAGAATAAATCAATCATACAAAAAGCTCTTACCCCCATAAAATAATTTGACCATGATCAAAAAATCTATTTTTTAACCAATAAGTACTACTTTAATTAGATACATGAAAATTTCAAGTGTAACAAACAAAAGGAAACACTATATATAAAATATATAACAATTTTTTTGAAACGAAGAGAGTAATTGATTTTTTTTTCATAAACATAAATATATGTGGTATAATGAATAAAAATTGGTCAACAGTATTGAAATCATGACAATATAATTACGAAAACTAACAACGATAAGTGGAAAAATCTTTTTCTTGTTTTTAGTTTTTTTTTTTTAAAAAAAAAGAAACTAAAAATACAAAAAATATACTACGTACCAAAGAACCCCACAGACCACAGTTATCAATTAGTAAATTTGTCAAATTACGTAGTATATTGAATGTATTGACGGGGCTTTTATTGATGGGGCTTTGATATTGTGATTCTACAAGATGGATCTTTAACTCATTTATTCTCTCTCCCCAAGATACTCAAGGCACACTAAAAAAAATCGTAACAATGGTTTAATGCTCCAACATAATCTCCAAAATTAATAAGAAAAAAAAAATGGTTCTCCAACATGTTAACGTGTTATCAACATGTCATTGCAAGAGCTAATCCCTCAAAACCCTTGGGGGAAAGTCTTTCTCCAAGATCTCACCATGGAGAGCCAATGAGGAGTCATTGTATAAGCCCAATGTCAGGGCAGGATTGACTCTTCACTTTCTCCTTTGGAAAAACTCGTTGGAAAAACAATTGGAGAACCTCAATATTGGCATCAATGAAAATCATTCTCTTGCGTATCTCTTCATTAGTTCAATTTTTTGTGATTAATAAATTACATGAAAAAATTCATTTTATCCCGTGGAAGAATCATCCCGGCCGGTATTAATGTCAAGCAAATTGTTTCATAACCTTGAAACAAAAGAAACGAATGAGCTGAGTCTCATCACTCATTGTCTTTTATACTAATACCTATCAAAAAGTATGTATACATCATTCATATAATAGTTTATGGTTGAATAATTTCTTAAGTTTAAAGGTTTGAATTCGAGTTTAATTAAATAAGTACAAACACACATGTCATTTTATTTAATTATTATTTTGGGACCCGTAACATCTTTGTCAATTTATCATAGAGACATAGGAAAAAAGAATTATTAGATAGGTCTAATGGAGAGTTGGAGTCATCTATTTTAACTTCAATCATTATGGCCAAAGGAAGGAAGGTACCAAGTGAACTAGAAGCTACGACGCCCTTTGTTTTTATTTCTTTCATTTTGAAATATCGTATTGCTCTTTTAATTTATGTCACCAAAAACAAAAGTATTTTGACTTTAGGAAAATAGATATAATTTCTTTCTATTCATAATAATCGACTGTTTCTTTCTATTCATAATACAATTGATTGATTGTACCTTGTATCATAAAATTAAAAGCAAAACATTTATTTATCTATGTGATTCAATTCAAAGCTATTTTTAAAGATCGTATCAATTCTATAAACAATCTTTTTTTGTCTTTAATTTTACGTTAGCTTGCTAAGTGTATAAACAATTTTATACCAAGAAAATTGCCAATGAAAATAATTTTGCAAATTATAGTCAATATTCCCAGCTCTTTCCATGCAATCCAAACGTACTCATAAGTCATAACACCTATAGTTCAGACTTCAAAGCAAGTTACCAAATGTTTACAAAGTAGTCCGTATACGATTTGATTTCTTTGTCCCACCCCAATATATTAAATAATCCAATAAAAAAAAATAGTGGAAGTAAATACTTTAAAATTGTTTTAAAATATGTTATAATAACACCATATACATGTAATGCATTTTTCTCCTTTATTCTTTCGATTCTGATTACTCCGTATCAAAATTAATACCTCCTATAATTTATGAGAGAAATTAAAATGTGAAAATACTACTTATAATGTGGAAATTTGTTAGCAAAATTTTGAAATGAATTCTTAGTTTCTTCATAAATTAATACTTAGTCTGATCTATTAAATGAACATTATTACATGATTTCATATTATTATGAGATTGATCTAATTCTAACTTCTTATTGAGAGGAAGAATAATAAATATTAAATGGAGGGGCATGAACTTTGAAAATTTGGTAGAAAGACATTTGGTTTTTAAGACAAAACCTTTATTTTCCCATGGCCCTTTATTAATTTATAGGGCAATAGTGGTAGAAATGTAGGATATTCTTTCCCTATGCCTTAAGATAAACAATATTATAATATGCAATATGTTCCAATGACAAAAAGTGACAATTGGACCAATAATAACTTCTCACAATGGTAGTGATCGATATTAAGAATAAAAACCCCACAAAGCAGCATAGTCGTGGCACTCATCCAAAACTCCCTTCTCTTTTCATGATTCACGGTGAAAGGAAACTCATACATTCCCATTATAATTGAGTCATTAGGGTTGTTTGAAAATTGGTTGAAATGAGTTTTAATCGCTTGATAAGTTTATTAATTAAGTAGTTGTTATTATAATTGGTTTGAAGATAAATCAAAAATTATTTATAGTTGATTTTTTTTTGTTGGATTGTTCGTGATCAAAGTCAAAAATCAATTAAAAATGTAATAAGAAAACTATTTAATTTGTCAAATATAACTTAATTGATTGTCTTTTTTCCGATTATAACTCATACTTATTGTATATGTCATACAATTATTCCTTTTTAGTATTACGGAACAACATATTGCAAATTTAATTTAGACAAACAAGTAATATAAAACGGAGTCATATAGGCATATAGCCGTTAACATAAAGTCATAAATAAAGAGCGTTGCTACAATAAAGTGACAAGAGCAATAGAAAATGGAAACGACTTATCAACATTATTATTAATCGTATCTCCACGTAGTGTAGTGTGTGTGCTTTTACATGCATGATAGGACCCTTAACTAGGATTTTTATTGACTAACTTTGATAAATGACAAGTATGTACACTACAAACTTACTCGTGGGAACTATGGCCACCACTATTTTTTGTTGGTTTTGAATAATTGATGGATTTCATTAAATGCATAGATGTAATCTTCCAAAGATATTTCCAAAAGCTATAGTCTCCACACCTTCTTGCAAGACTTGGAATAACTTCGCAATTATGTACATATAGTTGGGTTGCGAGTATGAATAAATCAAAACCAATTAATAATAAGTACAACAAGTATCATCTAAATAAAAGTATTTATTTGGATATAAATTATGTCGACGAGAAAATAAATAAAGATATTTTAGCATGTTCATATTCATCATTTGTATTATTATATATTCAACATACAAAATATCTGATAATAATGTATTATTTGGCTTGAGGCTCAAACTAAAGTTATTATCTATAAGATTACAAGTAATATTTGAGAGAATTGCTTGAAGGTAGCTCATAGTGCTTTTAAAAAATATCTTTTCTAATTTTATTTTTGTAATCTTCTTTTCGCAAGTTATAACTCAATCTAAGTCATAATCGGTCTCACTAATATATACTTGAAGTGAAGTATAAACCAATACTTTGAAAATGATGCATTGCACTCAACATAATAATGATTAATAATAATAATAATACATCATGAAGAAATTGTTTTAAAATGAGGCTAACAATGTAATATATTAAAAAGCGTCTTGAATCATGTCTACACGCCACGTGGCATTTCAAAGACAAACATTAATAAGCTAACCGTTGAGCTATAATATGTTATATGTCTCTTTATTGCAATAAATAAATAAATAAATCACATGCAATGAATCAATAGAGATAGATACAAATCATGTTTTTATGCATAATTAATTTTCACACCTACACTAAATTGTATACCCGAGACATCAACCGGGCTAAACATCTAGTTTATTTGCTAAATATTCATTATTAGTAGATAACAAAAACAAGGGTCCAAATTAAAAGTAGAACAGGTAAAATTTATGTGAACTTCACATGGCTAAATAATAAGAAATAATTAAATATAGTAAGTAATTAAATACATACGTAATATATTTTAGGAAAATATATCAAGTAAAAATAAATATACTAGTATAAGAACGAAATTAAACTCAAAATCAAGTGCTAAGTAACCCCTCGTCCTCCTTCGGGGACCATTTTCTACGAATGGCGGATAAATACATATATAGCTACGTTACTTTGGCTTGGAATTGATTGTTCGATAGCAAGCTTCGTGTACAAAAGCACATGATATCAAAGAGTTGAACCCCCCACCCAGGCCGACGACAAAGAATTTTATAGAAACATTCACTAATTAAATTTCTATATAGAAATTTGAATTTGATTTTGGTCAATATGAATTATATTGCAATTTGTGTGAAAAATATATATAGTAAAATGCTTTGAATCTATTTTAGCCTCCATTTTACAATTGTTTCAGGTATGTAAGGGTGTCGATATGGAGAAGGAGTTAAAGGAGTTAGAATCCAATCTCGCTCTTTGTAGAAATTGTCTAAAGATGGAGGATAACAAGTTTTTGGAAGCTGAACCAAGTGTGAGGCATCTTAAGGTCACCAATAACACCTGTGAGAGTTATAAGGAGAAAACAAGATGGATCCCGGGATAGCCATCCGAAAGCTGAAAACGATGACTATAATTTATAGTTCTCAAAAGTTCCGGATAGCCATGGTCAAAAGAGGGCCCTCAGACAACTTTTTAAGGTTCTTAAGGTCATAAGAAGGTCCAGTGGTAACAAATAAAAAAGACAAGTATGTCCTTTTTTAGGAATCCTATAAATAGAAAACTTAACAAGTTTCTAGGGGTTAAAGCGATCATGGGACATTCCAAGGTTGTCAAAAGCAAGTAAATGAAATTCGAGGAGATCAAAACGAGACGGAACCATCGAAGGCCCTCAAAAAGTCAAAAGCGAAGGATATAAGTCATGCTTTCCCAAGGTTTCGGGATTCGAAAAAATTAATATTGGCCTAAAATTTTACATATTGATCCTCAAAACACTGGAAGACACCTATACAATTTAGATTGGCTAGAAAGCTAATAACGCGATATTGGGAGAGTAAGAAATACCTTTTTTTTTTAGGTTTTAATGGGAATCTAGAAAAATATAGCTTGAGAACGTGAGCTTAGTCATGGGAGGATCATAAATTAGGCAGTCAATTTGGAAACATTAGAAAACGCTAGGTTTGTATGTAAGGCACAAAGATTCCAAAACGCTTTATTTAATTTAACATTGCATGAAGTTTCTCCTATGAGAATCATTTTCGTTTTAAATTAAGTTTAAGAAACATTTCCTAAGTGTTTCCAAGTGTCCGAGTTTCTGAAATTTCAAAACTTTAGTTACTAGCAGAAGTTTTCGTGCTTTATAGTTACTAGTAATTGTTGCACATATACATTATATTAGATGTGAAGACTGCTTTTCTACATGGATGGTTCGAGAAGGTGATTGTTGCACATAAGAAAGAAGTTTGTGTGCTTCATAGTTAATTGTTGCTTACCTTTTATTGCGATTAAGAATCCGTTCCTACATTTATTTCAACTCACAATAAACAACAGATTTTACTTAAAATTTAAAATCATTATTGTTTTAAAACCAAATATTTATATTTAAATTTAAATTAAATTAATTTTCAAATATTCACAAAAAAGGTATATTTCTATCTTTATCTTAAGGAAAACTAACTCTTACATTTTTTAAAATAATTATTGCAAATTCATGGTCAATTTTTTTAGCATGTGATTGACTAAAGTATATCATGAACATTAATTATACATTGAAAATAGTTTTTTTTCCCAATTAAATTAATATGGGGTATATAACAACCCCACTAACTCGGCTTTAAAAATATGTGCAAGATTGCAGTTCTAACAAATTTTATGAAATAAAGGGAAAGTAATTAACATTAATAATAATTAATAATTAACAATTAAGAACTTTTTGATTATTTATTACTCCGTAATCAATTATTGATGGTTAATTATTTTTGTAATGAGAATTATTAATTGTTAATTATTGTTGTTAATCACACCAAAAGGCCAAAAGTCAATTATAAAAAGCTACTCATTTTACTTCAGCTGAAAACAGTTGAACTGAACTGAACTGATTGGAGCTGAACAGAAAGTTTTTTATGAAGGATTAGTGAATAGCAAAATAAAAGAAGAGCTGAATTGAACTGAATTGAGATGAAATGAATTGAACTAAATTGATTTAAAACCGAAGTAAACAGACTCTTACAATATACTCGTATTCTTTATAATTTTGACTTAAAATTTCAGCTAATCAAAAAGCTAGTAACAAAACATGTTTCTTGACTATTTGACCAGATATACAAGCAATAGCCAACTATGAAGTTACTATATTGGCATCTTGCATTTAGGGTCTGTTTACTTCAGTTTAAAATCCGTTCAGTTCAGTTCAGCTCTTCTCTTATTTTGCTATTCATTAATCCTTCATTAAAATTTTTTTTTTTAAAAAAAAAAAACTTTCAATTCGGTTCAGCTCAGTTCAGTTCATCTGTTTTCAGTTAAAGTAAACAGACCCTTACTACCCCTAAAAAAAGTTTACAAATCTACTACTATGGGCATGTTTACTTCAGCTTAAAATCCGTTCAGTTCAGTTCAATTCAGCTCAGTTCAGTTCAGCTCTTCTCTTATTTTGCTATTCATTAATCCTTTATAAAAAACTTTCAACTCAATTCAGTTCAGCTGTTTTCAGCTGAAGTAAACAGGCCCTATGTATATCACAAATATGAGTAGATGTATTTGCCATAGTGGATTAGTGCCTTAACTATTTTGTGCAATTATTGTGAGTTTGTGACAGGGACAAGCCCTCCTTCTGCCGACACTTGTGAACAACAAAATTGCTACTTTACAAACTTTTAAACAGATAATGCTATAGAATGAGATGCGGAAAATATAACTATGCTCTTGTGAGAGTAATTAAATTATTTTATCTGATTAAAATATTATATAAACTCTTTTTAGTTTAGTTTAATAATTTTATAGGGTACTTTTTTCATTTCGATTTATTTTTTACGTTTGTGTTTTGGGTATAAAAGAGAAAGTTTAAAATAATAAGTCTTTATAGGGATGTACTCCGTAGTTAGAATTGTCTAAATGTGCTTTTTTCAATATGTATTTTTTAACAATAAAGCATAATGTAAATATGAACGATTAAACATTTGCATTAAATGTTGTATGTGCAGGAAGCAAACGTAAAGAATTAGTTGAAACAAATGGAGTATGATTCAATTAGTTATAGATTGGACTATTGGAGTAATAGTGCACCCCATTTTTTTAGTTGCAACTAACCAATAGATTTGTTTTGAAGGTGTAAACGGACTGAATAGTAAATACTCCGAATAAATTTACCCAAGAATTTCTAATATGTGAAGTAGAGTAATTGACCATGATTATTTCCACAAATACTCGCTTGATTCAACATTAGAGTTATCTAATCAATATTAATTAGTTTCTCAGAGATGACATAATTTAGTCTAATTTATTTTTCCTATAATACCATCTGATCTACCCATGTTATTAATTTACAGCCCTAATATTCTTTCCTAAAGAATTCTAATTAATCTTCTGAATTAGAGATTTTTTTCCTTCATATCCTTTCTAGAATTTCCAAAACTGTTACATGAGTAAGATTGGACAGTCCACAGAGATATTGTCAGCACGTTATGTACTTCCTCCGTTTATGTTTAGTGACTAAATTAGTATTTTCGAGTTTTATAAACACAATTAAATGTTTATACTTTAATTTTGTTTATTAAAATTATAACAAAAATATAGTTGAAAAGTACACACTTTGACTATATTTTTCATTATAGATAAAACCAAAGACAATAGTAGCGGCATAATATCATAACAAACTTTGATAATGAACTTAACAAAAATAATCAAAACAAATAATTTGAATTCTATTTGGCTATCATAACAAAATTAAGAGCGTAGTAACGGTATAAAACCAAAACAAACTGACATAATGTTACCTGAAATGGGCGGAGTAGCTAGTATCACATTGAAAATTCAAATAAGAGTATGTCCATACTTCTTTAATTCTATATGATTGTAAAATTAATGACTTTCATACATGTTGAATTACAACTTTGATAGAGCTCAACTAAACTGATTACTGATTAGTTAAATTTATAATTTTTTTTAAGCTCATACTTATGCGTAAACCAGAAAGCAGATTGATCATAGTGTAATTCATAGATATTATACAAATAAGATAAATCAAGGTAAATTTTTCTTATTTATAAGACGATAATACACAAAAAAATCACTGTCCATAATCTAAATTATAAACACCCCTAACGTATAGTGGGGGTGCTTTAGAAGAGAGTAGATAATAATCCACACACATGTACTCCTAATTCTCCACATAAATTCAAGAAATCTAAACAAATGGAAATTGGGTAATAATAATGAGAAAAAGACCCAAAACTAAAGAAAATAAAAAGGAATCAACTAAACCACATAAATTAAAGCAACAAAAATTGACAAAACGCACACACTCATTGATGATAAACTGTTGTGATGCCACCTAACTGCTCCTGATTTCTTACCGGGTGGTGATCCTGCAGTGATGTCGGCTGGGTTGCCTGAGGGTGTATCGGCTGCCCCAGGCTCACTAGCCGGCCCACCAGCTGGTGATGACCCGGGCCCACTAGATGGTGCTGATCCGGGCTCACCAGCTGGTGATGACCCGGGCCCACTAGATGGTGCTAATCCAGGCTCACCAGTTGGTGATGACCCGGGCCCACTAGATGGTGCTAATCCAGGCCCACCAACTGGTGATGACCCGGGCCCACTAGATGGTGCTAATCCGGGCCCACCAGCTGGTGGTGATGTTGCACCGCCACCACCTCCTGTTGGAGATGATGCTCCTGGACCTGGCGCGATAGGGCCTTCCGCACCAGGAGTGCCAGAAGATGGTGATGTAGCAGGACCTCCCGCACCCGGCGTTTCTGAAGATGGTGATGTGGCGGGACCTCCCGCACCAGGTGTTTCAGAAGAAGGTGACGTGGCAGGACCTCCCGCACCCGGTGTTTCTGAAGATGGTGACGTGGCAGGACCTCCTGCCCTTGGTGTTCCAGAAGATGGTGACATGGCAGGACCTCCTACTCCCGGAGTATTGGAAGATGGTGATGTGGCTGGACCTCCTATTGCGGGAGTGCTGGAAGATGGTGAAGTGGCTGGACCACCTATTGCGGGAGTGCTAGAAGATGGTGACGTGGCCGGACCTCCTGCTCTCGGAGTCCCGGAAGATGGGGACATGGCTGGACTAGAGGCTCCCGGAGCACCAGTCGATGGTGACATGGCTGGGCCTAAAGCACCTGGAGTTCCTGGGGTGCCCGAGGATGGTGGCATGGCTGAACCTATTGCATAATGTTATGCTCACCATGTCAACATTATAATAATTTTTTTATTCTCCAGCATATAAATTTATAACTAGTAATTTGGCTCAGGTGATGCCTTGGGTCAATCGCAATTACCAAATATTTACGTTATTATTTATATATTTTTATTATTTATTTTGTTATCTTTTCGTAATTTTTTAGCTCGTGTGAAATTGATAAAGATTATTTTGCTATGGAAAGCTTGTATTATTAAAATAAACCTTCATTTTTTTTAAGGATTAAAAAAACAATTATCGGACACTTGAGATGAGGAATTTGTTAACAATAGTCTTTTATCATACTTCTTAGAGATGTACATATTTGTGCAAGTAATTTTAGTGACATGTACTTGTGTAGCTATACAATTTATTATATTTTATTGTGAACAATTTATCAACAAAATTAAAATGGATTAATTGTTGTATACTTACATTTCATTTTAGAGGTTACAATTCAATTCTTAGTGGTTACATGTTTTTAGGATAAGCTTGTATACATGACACTATTTTGGTGAGAGCCTTGCTTGCCACATGACACAATGGATGTGAAAGAGGAGACTTATGTGGCGAATTGACATTGTATGAAACGCCTTTTAATATATTGTATGATAATTCGTATTAAATTTTACTCTATTTGGTTCACTTTATCAGTTATGTTTAGGAGTTTGCACAAGAATAATTAAGGGAAATTGACAGTACGTGAATCATTTATATTACCAGAGTACTTTTTTTAATGAAAAAACACTCACGTACTCCTTTATGGAAAAACACATTTCATTTCTAGATTTTTAATACTATGTATTAAGCTATAATTGTTGTATTTTCTCTCAAATATTATTATATTCACAGTCAAAACATTTCGTTCCATTTTTCATTAACCAATAGTATTGGTTTACAAATAAATTAACCAATCAATGGATTTGTAAGGATTTTTTTTATTATTAACAAAAACGGAAAGATTCACAACGTGACCAACAAATAGAAATTACTTAGGCCCTGTTCTTTTGGACTTAAATTTTTGGCATTTCAGTTCAATTCAACTTTATTCAGTTCAGTTCAACTTTATTCAGTTCAATTCAATTTAGTTCAGTTCAGTCCGCTTCAATTCAGTTCGGTTCAGCTCATCTCCCTTATAATTACTACTTCATTTCAGTTCAGCTCAGCTCAGCTCCGTTTCAGTCCAAAGAACATGGCCTTACTTTGGGGACAGTAATGTTCACTTTCTAATTCTTTCTATTCTTATTAACTACGATTTGATAATCCAATTAATTTATTCTAACAATAATATACCAAGATTTATGGTGTACTCTGTATATAATATAGTAAATTATGATAAATCATACTAATACTAGTTGTTGGCTTAAAAATGTTCTCAATGGATCAGTGTAAAATTATCATAATTGAAAATAAAAATGTCAATCAAATTCAAATAAGATTAAATGAAATTAAGGTTATGTAATTACAATCAATGCAATTGTGTTCTAATGGCTCTATTGTGGAGAAGTTTTACTATAAGGTTTTAATTACTTTTGCCATAAAATTGGCTTATGGAGTAATGGTAGCTTTTATCACTTTAACACTTAGGGTGTGTTTGGTATAGGGCTTTAGAGGGCAAGTCACGGATTCAAACAACAAATTCCCCTACAATGTGTTTGGTTGAAGGAAGAGGTAACGGAAACCGTTATTTATAGGTAACTGTTACCCTTGCACTGTTTTCGGTGTCAATGTTGAGGAAACAAAATCTGTTACCTTCCTTAAACATAAAATGCTACTAATTTCTCTCTTTCTTCTTCCCATCAATCCTCCACCACTTCTCTTCTTCTTCCTTAGATCAAATCTTCAAAAATTTCACAAATAAAAATTGCTGCGAAATTAGGGATTTTGAGTGGCGAAAATGGTGATTTGGAGGCAAACAAAGTGAAATGTGAGGAAAAAGTAAGGGATTTTCAAAGATTGGGCTTCGATACTAAAAAATGTTTATTGTTGCAATTGTTGCCAATATGATAGATGTTTCATACTAGTTTGATTGATTTAGTTCTGTGAAATGTTAGTTGATGAAGTTTGAGTTTTCCATTTCCGTAGTAATACCAAACAAATAATAATTAAAGGTAACACTTTAGAATACCTTTTATTCTCTTAATCCATTTCCAATCCGTTTCATTTTTTAAATTCATACCAAACACTCTCTTAGAGATTAAAGATTCAATTCTTGATTTCCACACGTGGCAGATTGTAATTCTACCTTTTGCATTTTAATACTCTATGGTATAAATAGATTTCAACTCTCATTTTATTTTATTTTTTTTTTTTATCATAATCTATATTTTTCATTTTTTTATTTATTTCCAATTGTTTAAACTCGTTACAGTTGGTAAATTATTATATCATATATCTAATAAGAATCAAGCAAAAATCGATATGCATGATGAGAAAATATTATGTAACTTATGTTATATAGTATATACTACTAAAAGGTGATGAGCCACTAACCTGGAGTACCAGAGGAAGGTGACGTGGCAGGTCCCGGCATAGATGGTGGGGTCATAGGGGGACCATGTGGGGGCCCGGGTGCGGCTTTAGGTGGTTGAGAACCAGGGGTACCAGGAGCCCCGGGGGGACCATGTGTGGGTCCGGGTGCTACCTTAGGTGATTGAGAGCCAGGGGTACCAGGAGCCCCGGGGGGAAGCATAGGAGGACCATGTGTGGGCCCCGGGGCGGCAGCCTTAGGTGGTTGAGCCCCGGGGGGAGTCATAGGAGGACCATGTGTGGGAGTCGAGGCCCCTGGTGGTGGGTTAGGGTGGACCCCACCAGCACCAGCAGCAGGAGGTGTAGGTATACGTGTTGATAAAACTACAACAATCATCTTTTCACCTTGTTGGCAGTTAGACTTAATGCCACTAATGTAGTAAAATGGTCCTGGACGACTCAACTCGAACTCAGACTCACCATCTTGCTTCTTTTGTATTGGATGATCAGTGTTACAACTATCATAATCTTCTTTACTCACTTCCAATACTGAATCCTTATCTTTGTCATATTTGAACACTGCAAACCACATAAACCTAACCATAATTAGTTTTTGTGAATACGCGCGCGTAAGCTCAACTTAAACATTATAAAAGCAAAAGAGATTTACGGTTTTTAAATTATCAGATTAGACAAAATATAGAGCTTCATATGAAAAGCCGAGTACGTTACCTAGGGTGTCATGGACGAGGAATCGGTTGTGGCCGGCCCAAGTATTGAAATCCTGAGAAGGGTGAACACACCAACCTTGTTTACCGTTAACATAGTGCCTCAAAGGGCGAGGATTGAAGGCATTTGAAGGAGCCAAGGAGATCAAAAGAAGAACACACCATAGCTTCATAGAAGCCATGTTGTATGATGAAACTTATTAGAAAAAACAAATATGTTGCCTAAGGTTAATAATCGAAGTTGGAAGTGAAGTGGGGTGGGGTGGGGTGTTTGTATTTATAGTGGAAATAGCCTAGAAGGTTCAAAAGTAAATACTTGTATGTGTAAGGAAATGATTTGATTTCTTTTGTTGAATAAATTATTATTTTCTTAATTTATGGAAAGGAATTAAATATTTTTTTATTACAAGAAATTTTGAGTGACATGTGAACTTACCCAAAGGGGCCAAAGGAGGATTTTGTACTAGAAAACGTGAATTATTTTCGATGGACATGGAGTAATTGATTAATTAGCTGTCCTATTCAATTATCACCGTGTTAATAAAGTGTTGCTGGCTAATTAAAAAGANTAATACCAAACAAATAATAATTAAAGGTAACACTTTAGAATACCTTTTATTCTCTTAATCCATTTCCAATCCGTTTCATTTTTTAAATTCATACCAAACACTCTCTTAGAGATTAAAGATTCAATTCTTGATTTCCACACGTGGCAGATTGTAATTCTACCTTTTGCATTTTAATACTCTATGGTATAAATAGATTTCAACTCTCATTTTATTTTATTTTTTTTTTTTATCATAATCTATATTTTTCATTTTTTTATTTATTTCCAATTGTTTAAACTCGTTACAGTTGGTAAATTATTATATCATATATCTAATAAGAATCAAGCAAAAATCGATATGCATGATGAGAAAATATTATGTAACTTATGTTATATAGTATATACTACTAAAAGGTGATGAGCCACTAACCTGGAGTACCAGAGGAAGGTGACGTGGCAGGTCCCGGCATAGATGGTGGGGTCATAGGGGGACCATGTGGGGGCCCGGGTGCGGCTTTAGGTGGTTGAGAACCAGGGGTACCAGGAGCCCCGGGGGGACCATGTGTGGGTCCGGGTGCTACCTTAGGTGATTGAGAGCCAGGGGTACCAGGAGCCCCGGGGGGAAGCATAGGAGGACCATGTGTGGGCCCCGGGGCGGCAGCCTTAGGTGGTTGAGCCCCGGGGGGAGTCATAGGAGGACCATGTGTGGGAGTCGAGGCCCCTGGTGGTGGGTTAGGGTGGACCCCACCAGCACCAGCAGCAGGAGGTGTAGGTATACGTGTTGATAAAACTACAACAATCATCTTTTCACCTTGTTGGCAGTTAGACTTAATGCCACTAATGTAGTAAAATGGTCCTGGACGACTCAACTCGAACTCAGACTCACCATCTTGCTTCTTTTGTATTGGATGATCAGTGTTACAACTATCATAATCTTCTTTACTCACTTCCAATACTGAATCCTTATCTTTGTCATATTTGAACACTGCAAACCACATAAACCTAACCATAATTAGTTTTTGTGAATACGCGCGCGTAAGCTCAACTTAAACATTATAAAAGCAAAAGAGATTTACGGTTTTTAAATTATCAGATTAGACAAAATATAGAGCTTCATATGAAAAGCCGAGTACGTTACCTAGGGTGTCATGGACGAGGAATCGGTTGTGGCCGGCCCAAGTATTGAAATCCTGAGAAGGGTGAACACACCAACCTTGTTTACCGTTAACATAGTGCCTCAAAGGGCGAGGATTGAAGGCATTTGAAGGAGCCAAGGAGATCAAAAGAAGAACACACCATAGCTTCATAGAAGCCATGTTGTATGATGAAACTTATTAGAAAAAACAAATATGTTGCCTAAGGTTAATAATCGAAGTTGGAAGTGAAGTGGGGTGGGGTGGGGTGTTTGTATTTATAGTGGAAATAGCCTAGAAGGTTCAAAAGTAAATACTTGTATGTGTAAGGAAATGATTTGATTTCTTTTGTTGAATAAATTATTATTTTCTTAATTTATGGAAAGGAATTAAATATTTTTTTATTACAAGAAATTTTGAGTGACATGTGAACTTACCCAAAGGGGCCAAAGGAGGATTTTGTACTAGAAAACGTGAATTATTTTCGATGGACATGGAGTAATTGATTAATTAGCTGTCCTATTCAATTATCACCGTGTTAATAAAGTGTTGCTGGCTAATTAAAAAGACTTTAGATAAATGTAATTAGAACTTGAATAGTATAATAAGTAGAAGAATTGAAAGTTAGACTAGAAAATAGAAATGTATGTTACAAGTTGGTATAGGATGTTAAAAAAGGAAGTAAATATTTACGTATTAAGTAAATTGATTAATATTGTTGACTATAGTAAGCACGAAAGGTTATTTTGAGTCAATGTTTATACTTTAGGTATATCGGAAAGTGTTTTTTAAAAAAAATTGAATTATTCTATGAATTTGAAAGTTAATTCAAAATGTTAATTAAAAAAAGTTGGGAAGAGGGTATTTTATAAAAGAAGTGATCCACACATGAGTACATGACACATTTGTTGATACTATGTTTCCACTTTCTATACCTTCACATCCTTTTTCAAACAATGTTTCATATTTTTATGTTTTCTTTTTCTCATTTTGTTCAACCTATTTAGTTCCTAATAATATAGTCCGTACTTGATTTCTTAGCTCATACATGTGTATAAGGGCATGATTTATTTCCTTTATTTTTGTTAATTTATTGGAGTATTGATAAGTGTTTTATATTATTTGTATTTAAAAATACAAATTTGAAATAATATTATCATAAGTGGGATGAAGGCGTGAAAATTGTTGTCGATGATTTAGTTTTATGAGAACTTGTTTGAATTTTTTTTCTTCTCTCATTTAAATGATATTTGCTAAATATTACTCTCTCTGTTTTTTTTTTTACTTGTTACATTTTACTATTTTAGGTATATGAGTGTTGTATAAGAATATTTAAATGCAAGTGTATGAAAGTATCTATTTACTTGCTACATTACTACTTTAGGTATATGAGTCCCACATAAGAATTGTTATTTTATCACTATTTTGTAGTATAAGGTTCGATAAGTTGAACATAACAGAGTAATCAAGAACAATAATTCACATTCTCCATCCCACCTATGATGATATTATTTCAATTCAATTAAGCAAAAATTGCAAGAAATTGATATGTTCAAATAAGACAAAATAAATTGGAAAAAAAAAGCCCAATATCATACAACAATTTAAAAATTGTCCTCTAGTCGGTTATGATTTTCTCTTATCACTTTCTCTAAATCTCTAGTACTCCCTAATACTATTATAATCCTTGTATTCCTTTTCGTTAGTACTCGTACATCAAATTATTTTTTCAAAGCCGATGTTCATCACTTTTGACTATAAATTGATGCTTGATAGTTAAAATGATGGTTGTCAATTAATTTAATTGGTTCAAGTCTCATAAGTTGATTGTTGATACTTGATACTCCCCCCGTTTTCTATTTTTCTTGTCCGTTACTATTTACCTTTTCATTATGGTAATAGTAGTTAAGTTAAATTGGGGTAATAATTGATGAAAGATAAACAACTTTCAACCAATCAGGTGGGTGATGTATAGGGTCCATCTTAATAAAAAAAAAATATTATAAACATCACAAAACATGTAAAAAAAAAAGGAACAGAGAGAGTATTTAAAATCTATGATCCATCAAACTTTATCCACTTCACCCTCCTTTGTAGTTCCTTATACACCAAAATTAATATTACGTAGTAGTTTTAAAACGATTATACGAGTATAAGATTGTGGCTACGATAATGAGTAAAGGACTTTGGCTCGTTTGGTAGAGCGTAAAACATTTTCCATGAAAAGTGTTTTCCTCCTTTTCCCAAAATTACATTGTTTGGTACACAAAGGAATGTAAAATCTTTTTCCATGGGAATAAATTTTTCCTCACAATGATGGAAAACCATTTTACTTCCAAAATGAAAGGAAAACAATTTTCCTCCCATCCCCTTATACACTCTTTCTTCACTATCTCCTCCCACCCCTTCATTTTCCCTATTTTCATCACTTTTTTTACATGCAACTAAACAATGTAAAATTGTTTACATGAAAAATGTTTTCCATGGAAAACTATTTTCAATGAAAATCATTTTACATTAAAAATTTTTTACACCCTACCAAACGGACCCTTAAGGAACAAAATTTGGTCATATGCAGGAAGAGTTCAATGGGTGATGAATATATATGCTATCAAACTTGATTTACACTATTCATATTGGGCTTCAATTTTAATGTAAATTGCACTCCTATATTGGGCTTCATGTTGAGCTTAGGATGTGGCTTTGTTACCCAAGTATGTGTTGAGCTTGGCTAATACAATAAAAGTTTGAATTAGGGACATGATCAATATACTTATACAAACAACACCGATGTGAATCCGTTGCATCAAAGTTCGAATTTTATTTACTTTCGTTTAATTTTTGTTGATCATTTGATTGAACAACGTCAATCCAAAGGTAGTGTGCAAGATTTCTTTTTCTTATGGATTATGATCATGATCATCAACATAATAAGGCTTAGGGCCTGTTTACTTCAACTGAAAATAGCTTAATTGAATTCAACTGAAAGTTTTTTTTTTTTATGAAAGATTAATGAATAGCAAAACAAGGGAAGAGTTGAGCTGAACTGAACTGAACGGATTTTAAGTTGAAGTAAACAGGCCCTTAATCGAAAATTTCTATGACAATTGCGGATATGCGAGTATAGGTTTATCTATTCTGCTTTGAAATAAAAAATAAAACAAAAGGAAAAATTAGATTAAATTTGGTGTATATATCCAAGATGTTTATTTATCTACTTCACTAGTATAGACGTATAGTCACATGCACACATTACATATTTTAAAATTAATAGTTAATGTTCAATATAAAATAATCATCTTATCCTAATAATTGGCTAATAATGTTTACAGATTTAGTAGAAATTTTTTATAAAATTATGGAAAATTTATTTAAGAAAGATTTTGACAACTTTTTATTTTTTATTTTTAGGGCTTTTATTAATATCGGGCAGTATTTTTGAGCACTTCTAACAAGATTGGACTAAGAAATGATGCCGTATCTTTCTATCATCGGCCTAAGGATGAGGACAAATGTAGGCGTCTACATATGATCGATATCATAAATCAAATATTCAATTCGGAGACATTAGAAAACACTTGTATGTACTTAACTCACAAAGTTTCCGAAACAATTCATGTAACATCACTACAAATAAGGTTTCCTCTTATGGAAAACCTTTTCGAGTTTTTTAAATTAAGTTTCAGAAACATTTTAAATTTGCTTAGTGTTTTTGAGTGTCCGAATTTCTGAAACGTCAAAACTATAAGTCCTTGAAATTTTCATGCAATGTAGAGCATAACTACTCATCTACTTTGTAAATTTATTTAGCGATTCTTTCATTTCACTTAGTGAATCGGTTATGTTTGAAATTCTTTTGTGACAGAAAACTGATCAGAGTGTAACCAAGGGGCGGTTGCCCAGGGTCCATGGATTAGAAGCCCAAAATCTGATAAAAACAATATATATGGTTTTTTCAGCAACTATGTTTACTAGTTCCACCACTGATTCAATGGTTAGCTGTTTATTTTGCTTCATATGATAATGCACTAGGTTGGGGGTTCGATCGTTAGTTTTACCAAAATATCCCAAACTTTTATTTTTTTTCCCTTACCTTTTTTTGACCAGTTCTTATTTTACATCGGTATCATTCTCCAATTTTACTTGTTTTTTCTTTTTCTTTTGTGGGTAGTTTAATTTCCTAATTAATTTTCTCTTCTTTTACCCTTTTCTATTTTCTTCTCATTGTATACTATTATTATCTTTCTAAAATTGCTTTATTATTTTTTTTTTTCACAAAATACAGTATAAGGTTTAATAATATCAAAAATCAAAATATTTCTTTATATATATTTTAACAATTTTTTTCTTTGTAGAATGTTACTTAGCAAATGCTACCTTAGCATAAACTTTTTAGGTTTTATTGATCCATGTCAAAATGCATTTGTATAATTTAAAATTGTACTATACTATATCTAATAATTAAAAATATGAATGTGAAAGGGATATTAAATTCTCAAGTGTCTAACAATAATTTACAATTAAACAATTTTTTTGACATGCTAAGTTCTCCGTATTTATTCAATGACTTATATTTTAATTGAGCTAAATTGTTATTATAATAAAATTACAGTGCCTCTTATGTCTTAATTCGCCCCTGACCACCTAAACCTTAGATACGACCCTGATAACCAACAAAATAAAAAGTAGTGTTTTAGTTGTTTTAAATATAGTGCTAAATTGGTAAGTATTATTTTCCTCTAAGCTAAGCTCTTTGTTGTTTCCAGCCACCTTCCACTTATGTCATATAAAAGGGCAGTGGATTGGAAATAACATACGGTATATCATTAATAAGATTACTCATATTTTCGATATGTATTTCTCATAAAGTAAGACCCTGTTCTTGTCAACTTATTTTTGCTGATCAGAAATTATTATTTTTGCTGATCTAAACTTATTTTTGCTGAACTGAATTTATTTTTACTTATCTAAACTTATTTTTACTGAAATCATTTACAATTTATGAAGGATTAAAACTGATTTTTGCTGAACTGAACTTATATTAATTTGCTGAAAATAAGTAAAGATAAGACGAGGAGAACATGGCCTAAGTCTTAGGGCCTGTTTACTTCAGCAAAAAGTTCGTTCAGTTCAGTTCAGCTCAACTCTTCCCTTATTTTGCTATTCATTAATCTTTCATAAAAAACTTTCAGTTCAGTTCAGTTCAACTCCAATCAGTTCAGTTCAGTTCAGCTATTTTCAGTTGTTGAAGTAAATACACCCTAAACGGTTTGCAATAAGTGAGAATTAAGCTTTCGTTCAAACTACTTCAAAATAAAATAAGTCTTGGAAAATGAGTTATTATTATTATTTTAAGGATTTGGGTGCTACACGGCTACACCCACATAGTCAAAATTTGCTAAATCATAAAATGAAGCTTGATATACGTTTGCAATGTAGACAATTTAAAGTGAGAATAGCAGCCGAACATTAAATAAATTATTTTTCGAAGTGACTAAAACTAAATTAAAATTGCAATTTCTAAACAATAAGATATATATATATATAGTAATAAAACAGAACTTGCTAAGAAGTATGCACATCTCGAATAGTGTTGTTGAAGTATAGAGAAGCATACAATAACCTATTCCAAGTATCGGGCACCCCAGGAAGGCACCAATGCCCACAATCAGCCCAAAGAGTAAGATTATGCTTATTTATTTGACTATAAAGCTTCCATTCTTTAACTCTATAAATCGATGGATGTGCATCTATTCTATATTCAGACAAACGCGTTATGTTAAGATACGTCACCTTCATCCCTTTGATAACTTTCTCGATAATCCGAGTCATAATCCTAGGGTAAGGAGGTCTATAAGACTCAACATTGAACATAGGTTGAGTTCTAGTGTAACACCATTGATTATAGAACAAAGAAATGTGCTCTGCTGAAACACTTCTAAAAAATACGGTTGTTTTCTTAGGGTCCACTGTCCGTTCCACCCATTTTGCCCATGTTTGCATGGCCCTAGCATAAGCTTGGTGTAGGCCCATATCATTTGTCAACTTCCCTTTGTATTCGAACAAGTCCCATCTGCATAAAGGGCAACAAATTATATGAGGGGCCAACTATTATTAGTCGTAGTAGTCGATAATATTTAAATGTTATTACGTGTTATGTGCAACACTTGTATTTTTTATATCTTACAAATAATATTTAAATGTTGCATATAATACATAACAGAGGTAGTAGTTGAGAAGTGAGAGTATACGTACGGAATAATCGTACAGTTAATATTTAATTAGTATTATATATACTATGTTCACCAGTTGTCCCAAATACATTATATTATATTAAGGTATAAGGTATTAGTCTTTTCAATTCATTGTATTTAAGAAGTGTACTAGACATACCTATCGTCTTTTAGTTTGTAGCACAAGTCTTTAACAATCAAATCATCATATGCTTTGTTGTGAGCGAGATAGTTGAATTATCAAAAATTAATATTATGAAAACGATTTTTTGTTAAATAACATTGTCAATGTAGTTTATTGTGAAATAAATCAATTTATATTAAAAAAAATTGTCAATTTCCTATCAAATTCCTCTCGAAAATCTATTTTATAAAAACTCATTTCCACAATATTATTTCATTAGCAAGAGTTTGGACTAATATATAATTCTTTAATATTTTTTTTTATGGAGATTATATTATTAGAAAATATCATATTTGTAATTTTTTGGCCGGTGGCTTGGATCTATATGCTCCATTAAAGTTTATATCACTATTAGTCTATTATAACATATTTTCTTGATTTCAAATTGATTTTATTACACAATCAAATGAATTAATGTTAATTATCGAACATATAATTCATTCAAAGATTTTGTCATTGCATATCGAATTCAAGAATATATGTAGTAGTGTGATACGATTGCCTTTCTCTTTTCTGTTTTTCAACAACGTAATAAAACATGTTTGGATAGAAGCCTTAATGCTAGGGAACTACCAAATAAGATGAAGCAAGCCTAACTACAAACTACCACATATTGGTCACCAACTATAAACTACCCTTCGTGAGGATTTGACCTTGGGACCAAGTCTTGTCAGATGAGGTGTGGACCACTATACTACAACCTCTACCTCTAGGTTATCTTACTAATAGAACAAGGAGTGCTAAAGAGTCGCAACAGCGAGCGGTGAAATTCGATTTCTTAGAATAACGGGCACATATATATATATATTAGCACAAATTCAAAAAAAAAAAAAAAAAAAAAAAGAGAGGAGTTAGTGAAGGACATACGCTTTTTTCTTGCCCACTTGAGGCCAATGATGGGCTGAATTGAAAATCATAATATCTGCTCCTGACCACACCTTAGAGTTTGGTGAAAGTTTGTCCAGCACAAGGACCCTTTTACCGCTTGTATGGTTTTTATCAAGTTGCACTAGAAATGGGCTCCAATAAAATTCTACTGTGAAATTATAGTCCTCCTACAATAATAATGCAAAGTTAATTATTTAACTTAACACCCCCCCCCCCCCAAAAAAAAAAAAAAAAAAAAAAAAAANCCCAAAAAAAAAAAAAAAAAAAGAAAGGAGCTACTCTATAAAAACCAATAGCTTATCAATTAATCTTAAAATATGTATTTTAAATTTAACAAATAAGGAAGTGAGACACATGCACAAAGTGATATATATGGAAAAAGTAAGGATAGCTTCGTTGGTTAGATCTTTTCTTCCGATTTTATAAGGTCATGGGATCAATTCTCACCGCTTACTCTTGTGCTTCCCTTAAAAAAAAAAATTATACTTGGATTATATGATAAGATTTCAATCGAGCTATCCAAATCATCTTATTGGAATTAAATCTTCCTTTTGATTTTATATCTTAAATAATGTAGCACTTATGTGTCACTCTTTCTCGTTTATTGAAATTAATATAATTTAAACTTGAAAATTAAAAGTATTCCGTACCTATTACGTTTGACTTCGACATATGAGATTAAATAACACACATAATGATACACACACGATTTCAACTCATAATAATTCTTTTTATATAGTGAAAAAAATTAAGTAAGAAAATAAATTAAAATTACCTTTGCCTCCAAGAAAGTTTTGATGTGTAGGTCTTCATTAGTGACTTTAGCTATTGACGAAGGTGTTGGAATGGAGGAGTATAGAAGACAAGCAAGAGACTCCCACATGTTTCGATTAAGTGAGTCTCCTACAAAAATTACTCTCTTGTTTCTAAACCTTTCCACCAAATCTGTTCCGTTAAGCCTGAGATTTCAACACGTGAAATTCGTGTTACTATTTTGTGAAATAACAACAACAATAATAATAGTAGTAGTATAGTACGAAGTAATAATAATATAACGCTCGTTGCAGGTCTATTGATTATGGTTTCATCCCCTTTTCCTTTTATTTATTCCCTAAGATAATTGAAGATGGATGTTGTAGGGTTGCTGAAATGGGTGCAGAATTTGGACACATCTTTACACACATCGGTTTCGCGATAGTTAGAGGAGTGGGGATCCAAAATTATATCTCGACTCCCCATCAATTTCTTGTAAATCATATGATGTCGTATGTTTTTAATAATAATAATAATCATATATATACAATAATTGAGTAATATTTATCAGACATAAAATATTTAATTGTTACAGATAATATACGAAATACGGAAATGAAATAAAATAGAGGTAGTAATATAATACTCCCTACTCCTTACTCCTTAATAATTTCAACTTTTATTGATGTCTAGCTACAAAATTATATGCCCTGGGAAAAATAAAAAAGTTACAAATTAAAATTATTTGAATATGACTTTAATACTAGCGGAAGAGCAACTCCATTAACTCATTTGATAACTTATTTTCTTTCTATTGCTATCTTTGTCATCTTACTCTATCTTCAGTGGCTCTCATCTTCTCATGTAAAAAGTGATCGAAAAAAAACGTACTAAATACTAGCAAAAAAAAAAAAAAAAATCTTCTTTCTCAAGTCCACTCTTTACAAATTAAAACCCAATTCAACAAGTGATAATGTTTATGATACAAAGTATTTCTTTATCTTCATCTCCTTACAAACTACACTAAAATTCAACAAGGCAACAATGGAACACGAATTATTCATTTGTAGTTTCATTGATACCATTAATATTTGAATTGAATAAGTATTTCTTAAACCTCGAGGGTATTTCAAAGATAGGCCTTAATTTAATTTAGCAATGCCTAATTAAAAAAAAAGATCCTTATATCGATTGTACAGTGTAATAGTGTATGATTAATAGTGCAATTATATGAATCGGCCATTACTATGTTAGATCTTAAAAAAAGTTGAGAAAAAGTTAGCAAAAGTTAACTCAAAACACATGAAAAGTTATCATCCACAATTTTATTAATATATAAACTATTTTTCATATGTTTTCAATAATTAATTTTGTTTTATTTTCTTACTTTATTTTCCAATGTATCTAACAATGAGATGGCTTATCTTCACTAGAGAAATTGCTAATATCTAATGCACATAATCTCAACTGTTGATTTATTGGCTTTACTAGAACTAATATATATACTAATCAACTATATGATATATTGAAACAAACATAATTATTAACATTTTCATATGTCAACAAAAATACAGAATGTTTGTTAATAATCACCAATAATATGGCTAATGGTAGGTTCAACTATGTTGGATTTTTTTTCTATATTCATACTTCCTAGTACTTCCATAGTATTAAATTATTAATATTTTTATACTTTGTATATATACTTAAATGTTTTATACTCCTAATTTTATTACTTTTTGTTGTGAAAAACTTAAGATCAAATAAAGATCACTTAACTTCAAATTTTAAGATGTTAATTATCTACCAATTAAATAATGGAGTACGTAAAAAAAAAAAATTAAGAAAAAAAATTAATAATACTAACATACGAAGTAATTAACTTACATGGGTATGTCGCAATCTTTAGGTTCCCATACCCATTTTTCATACTCAAAATCTGGTCTTCCATTCCTTTGGCAGTTCATCTTATCCTCAACAAATGGGCACTTCAACAAACAATAACTAGGTTTTGTATCCGCTTTATATACCCATTTACCATCAAAAAGGTTACATTGCTTTTCCTTCTCACTTCTTTCTTCCTCAAAACTTTCAATAGAACCCGGTTTTTGATACTCCTTGACCTCGCTTTTTAAAGTCATGTTGTTGACGCTACCTTCTGGGATTAAGGCTTTGCTGTTGTTGTTGTCGTTTAGTTTATCCAATACAGAATCAACTTTAATGTAATTGTGATGAGAAACTATATCCGAAGGCTCGTGAAATATGCTTGCTAAAGGGGGAAGATTAGAAGATTGTGGTTGTGGTTGTGGAGCTACAACAATCATGCTTGGAGCAATTGCTTCCATAGACTCGTTGTTTGGTTCGAAAAGTGTAACGCTAGAGTTTGGTACATTTACTACATTTTGGCGATTTTCGTTGAAGAAAACAAGGATGATTAAGCAACTAAGTAAGCTTGCAATTGTGAAGAATTTCCATGTGTCTTTAATGGTGGAATTTAGCTCCATAGGATGCACACTAAACATGGTTATTTTCAAGTACTTGGCTATATTTTTGTGTAGGTTTGTATGTATTATTATTTTGCATGGTTTGTCGACCTCAAGATTTTGATAGCTGATAAATAGTGATGTTTTGTAATCAATGTTATGCTAGCTGTCTATAATAGTTGCCATAGAAAAATTGAAATGTCCACATTTTAATTTTTTGACATGTACGACTCCCTCAGTAGCAACTTACTTGCTACAATTGGACGGTGAATGAAATTTTTATACATTATGGATGATCACTTATTTATTTATGTGTTAGAATGGTAAATTGAGATTAATTGGGAGTTCGAAGGATGAAATGATGAAGGCTTACTAGTGTTTGGCAACTAACTTTTGGATTAGAGATTGGAGTAGCTTTTAGAGGTTGAGGTAGTTTTTCTCGAAAGCTACAATTATTAGCTTTTGAGGTAGAGATTGTCAAAAGCTACTAAATAATTATACTAATTTTACTATTTCACCAGCTAAATTTACCAAACAATCATGCTTAAAACACCTAATTAGTAATTACACATCTTATCTCTAAAAAGTAAAAACTACTATTCACAGCTAACAGCTACAATTAAGTTTGCCAAACACACCATAAAATAAGGATAAATGGTAGTTGACTGAAAGTTAAAAGGATAACATTGTTAAATTGATGTTATATGACAAAAATGGGGGCAAAAGAATAGAGATACATGTGAGTCGCAGCAACCATGATAGGACTCGCTCCGTTTCATTAACATAGTAAAAATTTGGGAATTTCGTTTTTGAAAAAGTAAGCATCAATTTTTCCTTTTTTTTAATTATTTTTTTTAACTTGCATCATGTTTTATTTTCTGAAGTTGCAAATTATTTGTAAGACAATAAATAAAATTCTCTTACCTGCCTCTCACCTCTATTTTGTTGTTTTTCTTTCCCCTAATTTACTAATAGTGTTAAGCCTAAATCAATTCATCCATGTAGGATAACGCTACTATATAAACGAGTAAAACTACTCTCGATCTTACAATGTTGGATATAATGTTTTCCCTTTATAAGTTAAAGTAGATTTTACATAACTTCATACATATTTTACAGAAGTTCAAGCAAATTTTACATTTGGTAGCTCGTCTGGTTCAATATCTTCTCCTACTGAAAATATGTGCCTACGTTCATGGTGTAGGTTTTTTATTTTTATTTTTTAAGCAGGATTTTACATGTCTCTTTGGATATATTAATAAGATTACACTATGACTACATCAATTCATCTTTCATACACAATCATTTGTCGTGAAGGAGTATGACATAATATACTACTTCTATATGATATTAGTTACAACTATTAAAGTAGAGAAAAATAGTGTCAAATCGTAGCAATTAAAGTAAAAATCATTCTTAAACTTTGCCATCATAGGTATACTCTATTAGTTTGTTTAGTTAAGAATTTATTTTTAGTAGGGTCAAGTTACATTTACAAAACATGAAAAATGTTCTCAAATGGGTAGATATTATCTTTTGTATGGCCAATTATGGGTAGTGCGAACATCAAAATGCTGTGGTTGTGCTTTGTCCTATATTTAACTTTTGTCCTAAAGTGCTCTCTATTCACCATTACACTCTATTCTATATGCCAAGTTTTTATCCCCTTAGGCTAAATTATCAACTACTACACTATAGGCCTTGATAGGTCAATTTCATTTATTCCTTAATAATTACCGAATATAAATAGATAAGTTAAGTATTATACAACTAAGATAATTTTTTTTTAATACTACGTCCATGATCTCCTCGTCTTATTTTTACTTATTTTCAATAAGATAAGTTCAGTTCAGTAAAAATAAGTTCAGATCAGCAAAAATAAGTTCAGTTCAGAAAAAATAAGTTCAGTTCAGCAAAAATCAGTTTCAATCCTTAATAAATTGTGAATGATTTCAGCAAAAATAAGTTCAGTTCAGCAAAAATAAGTTCAGATCAACAAAAATAAGACAAGGAGAACATGGCCTACCTCTATTTATACTATATGCAACAATTAGTTTTATATTGTTATTATTGCATAATATGTGACAGAGCCAAAGAGATAGGAGATAGTGTATACAATAAAATGATAAAATATATGGGTAATATTATTATTTGTTCGTAAATACTTAATGCTATCCATATTTCGTGAGTGAACGGACGATATGTCCCACTCTAACTTTCTCTCACCAAAACCACAACCACCTTAACACCACCCAACCACGCATCCAGCCAGCCACTACTTAGTCGACACCAAAAACTTAAATAGAAAAAAAAAAAAGAACATAACCATGGCACTAGCGCCTAGCTGGGACACTGCCACCATATCATTTGTGCCTGGACTAGGTGTAACCACCGCACAAGTACCATGGTGGTTGCGTCCAAGCTAGGCGAATGTGCATATTTTTTTAAAAAAATTTCTATTTGTCGCACTATCATTGCCAACACCACTAGTCCACTAATATCACCACCCCTCTATGCAACCATCCAACCACCACGCAACCACCACCAGAAATTTACAAAAAAAAAAAAAAAAAAAAACATGGTACATGTGCCTGGGNAAAGAAACATGGTACATGTGCCTGGGCTAGGCGCAACCACCACTTGCGTGCAATTTTAGTTTTTAGAGGGTGGTGGTGGTTTGTGAGTCGGCATACGATGGTTGGGTAAGTAGTGCGGCATATTGGTTGGGTGGTGCAACAATTGGGTGATAGGTGGGTTGGTAGTTTTTTTTTTTTTTTTTTTTTTTTTTTTTTTAAAAANTTTAAATAAATATTAGAGAGTGGTGGTTGTGGCTATTGGGTGGTGTTATGGTGGTGGTTGTGGCTGTTGGGTACTAGTAATGTTTGTGAGGAAAGGGTAAAATAGACTAGCATGACGAATAGCGACAAGAAAATTCAATAGATAGATAGATACCCTAAAAGGTATAATAATTGGAGATCATTGAGAGCGGCACGTAAGCTTTTATACATTCTACAACAATCCGTTTGAGATAATTATTTGTTTTTATTTAAATAATTGGTATGTCATGTAAGAAAATTTCACGAATCATATTAACCATAAAAATTTTCAAACGCCACATAAGCAAATTTAGTCAATGATATCAAAGCTGGTAAATACTGAGTAAGAAACAATCTCTCAACTAGACAAGATGAATCGATAAGAAAGATAAATATTGATAGATAAAAAAAAAATTATAAAGATAAATATATATTTTAAGAGATAAAATTTTGTAAATTATATACTATTAATATTCTACACATTTAGACGAATCTAACAAGATCTCATATGACTACATTTTGTTTTACATATATATATTGGCATGACGATTCAAAATGACACATGTGAATAGCGTCAAATTATAAAGGGTTATATCTTAGTTTATATCTTATAAAATTTACTTATCATATAAATATAAGTAAAAATGTAAAATTGAATGAAATTTAACTTAATAATAAAGGTTACATAAGAATTTATTATTTGTTAGATTATACTCCCACCATCTTTTTGTAGTTGCAACATTCGTTTTTTCACATTTTTCAAGTCGCAACTTACAATATTAATATCTCAATTTTGGTATAATAATAAAAAATTATATTTTTGGAAAACATACATTGAGACGAATTAAACAGAAACTAATATGCTTGACTATCTTCTTTTGTATGTATTAAGCACCAAATTAATTCAAAATTATAATGTGAATTGTGCCAATACACTCAATGTAGCAATTAAAAACGATGGAGGGAGCACGGATTTTAACGCTAGTATGTTTGCTTAGTTTTATAAAGGTTAAGAAGTTAGTTATATTGGTTTTTTAGTCATAATTTTTTATATAGGGATCATAAGCAATTTTTTTTTAATAGTATATCTATTTCGACTATTTGTATTACAAAAAAATAATTATTATAAGTAATAAGGGTGATCGAGTTCTAATGAAAAAAACTAGTAGCATAATTTTTTTTTGTTTGACTTTGAAATAATGAAATTAAATGGAAAAAATGACTTGTTTTGACTTTGAAATTAATGATAACTTTTTTTGTTAATTTCTCACATGGCCACATTATTATTATAATTATTTTTTTTTTGTTAATTTCCCACATGGCGACATTTAAATTTTGACTTTGAAATATTAAATTTTCTAAATTAGATGTTTTATTTTATTTTTTTTGTTAATTTCCCTCCCACATTACAGCCTAAATTATTGGGAAGTACTCCTTTTATTTTTTAATTTGAATATATACTTTTTTAAAGGGTTTTCCAAACCTCATCTATAACATGGTGGAAGCCATCTTTGAGATCTGGGAAGAAGAAAAACGTGATATACGACATTTTTGTATGTAGTAATAAAATCGTGGCATTGATGTACGTCTAGATTGTTTTGGAGAATAAAAAATGTGGGAAGATTATCTTAAAACAAAAACCAATATAATTTCAAATTTATGCACACCATCTTTTGCACTTGTTATTTTATTTTTATTTTTTTTGATGCAAAAACTTTTGTAATATCATTTGTATCATAATTAAGAGCAATAGCAATTAAAAAAAATCTCTAAGGGACACTTGATTTTAATCAAGGAAAAATTGTCAGTTACCACCTCTTTAAAACTTGTTTTTGTCAAAACAACTGAAACCTTGGCAATTGGGAATCAAACACTGCACTAATTTGGTTGAGCATGGGTAGGTTAATTTCAAAAACTCAAAGTTCATCAGATCATTTTCATTTTCTACTTGTGCTTTAGTTCTCAAATTTTTGACTCAGTGAAGCTGATTTTGGGTTTTGTTTGATGTTCATCAATGGCGAATGCGAATCAGAAGAAGAACATTAGCTACACAATCTGTCAAAAGACGAGGCAAGTTTAATTAAGAGTTAATTTGGAGAAGATTTGTGTGAACATGTTCAAAATTTGGAGAGTAAACAAAGTTTAATTAAGAGTAAAAAATTGAGTTAATTTGGAAAAGAAGAAAGAGTGAGAAGAGAGTTGATTTTATAAGAGGATGGAGTGAGGGGTTTAGATTAGGGAATTTGGAGGGGAAAAGGGGGGGGGGGGATTAGGAGGGAATGATGTTGAGGGTGCAAATAGAACTCAGATGCAAATTCCGGCATTCTAACCAGATTTTTTTGGCCGTAGGTCTTCATTAACAAATTTTTTTTTAAAGGTGGTAAGTGACAAATATTTTTTTTTAAAAGGTGGTAACTGACAAAAACAAGTTTTAAAAAGGTGGTAACTGACAATTTTTCCTTTAATCAAATATGAGTTTTGGTTGAGTAATGAAACCAAGTTGGTATAAGCGGCCAATTGATCAGATGGGTAAATACTTGGTGAATAATTCTTAGGAGGAGCCGATGTTGGAGGAAAAAAATGCACATTGTTATAAACGGTTGGCTGCCACAAGCCAATTATTCATGTGGTAACATTCTTGACACCTCTGGCTTCAAATTACGAAGGTCTTTCACGGTTCGTATTTGTACTGAAAATCAGAATCAAACAAGCTTCTACCCTTTTGTTTCACACACAATTATTATTCTTGTTGAGCTCATCTTAAGACACATGCGTTATCTTTTAACAGGTGCACGTGTGCCCCTAACCTAATTCACCACTTGACAATGTCCTCCACTTAGATCTACCTGCCAAAGTGGAACTTTGGTTGGAAAAGAGGCGCAAGTGAAGAAGTAGTAGTAGTAATGATGACGACGATGATGAACTGAAATGAACGGATTTATGTTGGACGGCATTGAAGCATCAAAATTCAAACCAAATTAAAAGAACAAGACCTTAGTCTAAGAAAGCATGGAACAATTTTGTATTTTATTTTCGTGTGTGCTTGGGAAGCCACAAGGGCTAATAATTAGAATCTAACTTTTAGAAACCTGGAATTCCCTCCGGAGGCACCCCTCACTCTTAGCGTGGTCCGTTTATTGTTATTTTTTTTAGTGTCAGCTGGTAAGCTTTTAATGTGGCTATTGACCTATAAAAATTCTATAAACACCGATGTTTAACACCGTAAAAAAATAATAGATTGGGCATGCCTATTATTTTTTTAGAACTCCCAAATATAGATTGAGGATATCCAATATTCGTTGTTTGGGAATATCCGATTTATTTGTTTAAACAACTAAATAGGTCATATTGTGGCTTTTCATTCATTCCTAAGTCAAATATATGAGTGATATCTTCAACTTTGGCACAATTCTATAAGTCATATGCATTTCATAAAAAAATACGGAAAATTCATATTTAAAGAGTGCCTAATTATATTTGGGCACTCCTTAAAACATTGTATTTGGTATTACATTGTTGTTAAGTGTCAACGTTATAGGAATATTGTATTATTGTGAAAAAAAAAAGACTGAAGATCATAATACTTAGTGGGGTTAGTAGATTTATTTCACAATATGATGATACAAGCCTCGAAACTAGCATGAGAAAAGTCCAAGATGACTATAGGATCAAACCCACCAAAATTAAGCTTTAGGGGTTGATAACTTCTTATCTTTCGACCTACTCCACCTAAGTTTTACTTACAATAATGTTGAATTGGTTTCAAATGTGAATTATTATTATGGTCCCATTATATCGATCTAAACCCACCCAAACAATTATTTGAGTTGGAGGATCGATCTTGATGAATGACAACAGTAATTTAACAGATGGACTAACTTATACATTAGCTATGGTAAAAGCATACATGTGGTTAGTGAAAGTTCAAATCTGACGTCTTATATTTTGTGTATTATTTATATGCCAGTTATTCTTGTTGGTGAGCACATTACTTATGAATTTGAAATTCATAACTATCAATTAATTAAAAAATAGTGGCACACAAGTAGTACACTAAAAGTGTGGCGATAGAAGACTCGATTGATAGATAATCTTCCTAACTACGTACAATATCTAGACTAGAACAAAGTATTCATCACCATTAGTAGAGAGCTCCAGTGTCTCCCATTTGTGAAGCCGCGTAATCAAAAACAATGAACTCGATTGAGCAACGAGGCCACACACTAAGCCCATCCAAAGACCCTGAACCACAAATTTGAGTCAAACTATCAAGGAAAATGAAGTAATTGTAATGGATTGAAAGAAGTATGTAAAGTGAATGATTGATTTACCCTGGCATCAAAATGAAACCGGAAGGCTAGTAAGCAAGCAATTGGCATACCAATTAGGTAAAATGTACCCAAATTTATGTACATGGCTAAGTGCTGCCAACCGCATCCCCTGCATACCCCTGTTTGATCCAAACAATAGCATATCGGAGTAGACGGAGTTAGTTAGCTAGACAAGATAGATGGCAAAGGAAAATGCACCCGTTGTCTAGAAATAGTTGTGATCGACGTTGTTTGACACTTGATTGGTAATAATATGATGGGATGATTACCAAAAAAAAAGTTCGGATTTTTTGTTAGAAATCTCCCGTACATGACTTTTAGTTTGTCAAAATGTACTAAATTACAAAGGATAAAGTGTATGTAGAGGAAGCACAAATGTATGGAATACCTGAAAAGATGCCCTGAATTGAGTCGAAAAATATTGAAAAGCAAAGCAGAGTCGTCATAGAAGCATATGCTTCGATAACGCTGGGATTGCTACTGAATAAGCCTGCCCATATGTCATGACCAAAGCCAAGGGCAAGAAGAACCAAACCACCTAGAAGAATTGATAGCTTTGATGCAACGCTCATTGCTATTTTCGCTTGACTAGTGTTGCCAGCTCCAAGCTCGTTCGATACTCTCGTGCTGCCATGACACAAAGGTATTGCTTTTGTTGTGAATTGTGATCATATTTGAAAACAAAATTATTGATAAAGAAACATATTCATGTATAATACTGATACGTGCATACCTTGCTGCTGCGCTCAAGCCGTAAGTAAACATAAATGCAATTGCTTGTGTGTTGACACTGCATGTATAAGATAATGTGAGATGAAGACGTTACTACGTTAGCTATATATAACTCATAACCCAAATAGCATATTTATGTAGTGATTGATTATTTAAACAAGCCAAGTGAATCAACTAACGAATGATCGTTGAACAATGGCCGGTCTAATAAAGACTACAATATGACCAAAAAAGTACAACTTACCACATTGCAATGAGAGAAGTAGAGCTTTCAGAATTAGGCATGAGGCCAGCCAACAATACCAAGATCTCAAATGCACCATCCTCAAAACTGCGAAAATAACAAATTTTATTTGAAGTTGTCTACTTGTTGGTCAAAAGTTAGCAAAAATTGGAGAAATCATATATAGGTTTATTACCAAACCATAGCAGCAGAAGGTAATGCCAATTTCGAGTTGGTGAAGACATAACTAAGTGATTCCTTTGATAGCCCTCTCCAAGTATGCTCAAATCTTTTCGCGAAACTCACATAAATCAACAACATTATAACAGATAACCAAAATGTCATGGAGGTAGCCAATGCCGCGCCCTTATAACCAAGGGTTGTGCAATGAACCAACAAATAGGTAAGGCCACAATGCAAGAGCAAAGGTACAAGTGACAATGTAACCAAGGGCAATACTACGGATTGCATTTGAAGGAACCTTAAAATGTTCTGAAGAACGCCGTATGCAAATATTCCTGGTATGAGATACCTCAAGTATATCGCAGCTTCTTTGGAAAGATCAGGGTTTTGATGCAGGAAAATAAATATGAGTTCTGTATTCCACCATATAATGGAGATGATTATGGAGAAAAATAATGAGACTATGCATGAAGCTTGAAGATATAACCCTAGCATTTTGTATAGTTTTGCACCAAATCCTTGCCCACATAATGTCTCCAATCCACCACTTAGTCCAACCTACAATAACAATACATTATGTTATTCAATTTATTTGGCATAAAACTAGAGTTAAACACCAAATCCTTTTCACCTCAAATCGCATGGTTTGAGTTCATTATTTGACCACATGGGCACCTTGGAAAATTTTTGGCAATTTTTTTCGAGACCATGGAACCCCAAAAAAACAGTGAATAAATAGCCTCTGTTTGAGGCCTCCGGATGGACCACCTCGGGGCCCATCTCATTTTCTCCATGTTTTTTAACCATGTCCTATGGACCACCACTAGGCTCCCTAAGACCGGTTTCGACCCCTAAAACCTGTTATCATCCCTCTTTTGGCCTTTACTAGAGAAGGGAAAAACAAATCTTCTGAGGAACCGCTTAAAAGCTTTTTATTGTCCCTTTAATAACCTTTTTACCCCAAATCGCATGGTCTAGGTTCATATTTTGACTCACGGGCACCCTATACTACAACATTTTTAGTAATTTTTTTTATCAGGACTTTAGAACCCCAAAAAACTGTAAATAATAGCCTTTATTAAGGCCTCCGGAGGTTCCACCTCGGGCCCCATCTTATTTCACACGATATTTTAACCACGTCCTATGGAATAATGCCACAGGACTCCCCACAACCAGCTTCGAATTTTAAAAACTTGTTACCATTCTTCTTTTGGCTTTTTCCGAAAAAGGGAAAAAATTCTTCCGTGAAACCATCTAAAAGCTTGTTATCGTCCCTCTAATGAAGTTTTCATTTCAAATCGCCAGAAACTTTGCTTGGTGCTCATATGGTCAAAAGATAAAACCAAACAAGGCTAACTGGGGTGCAAAGGGCATAAGAGTGACTAGGGGTGCTTATTGAGTTGAGTTGCTCGCGAGCAGCTCGTCATCGGCTCGGTCAAAGCTCGGTCAATGTTCAACTTGATATAGCTCGACTCGAGCTCGGCTCAAGCTCGTTACTTTAACGAGTCAAGTCAAGCATATCCGGATCCCAACTCGACTCGATATGATCGTGAGCAGCTCGATAACTTTCCTAATTAATTTTTTTATACATTAAATAATGAAAAAATAAACACTTGTAAATAGATGGAGAACTTTCCTAATTTATATGTTGCCAATTTTTATGTATCATAAAATGGAAGTTCAATAGCTTTCATGATATAGGAAGTTGAGTAGTCGAGCTAGAATAAACAAGTTAACGAGTTGAGTGATAGTCGAGTTAACGAGTCGAGTCGGGTCGAGCTCTCGGCTCGAATGCACAATGTTAAGCGAGCTTCAAGCTAACTCGATCACGAGTTGAGCATCGTCAATCACTATCGATCACGAGTCGAGCTTAACCTTATCGAGCTTATCGAGTTACGAGTTGAGCTGAGCATGACACACATAGTAATCGAGTCGAATCGAGCTACAGCTTGCTTGCGATCGGCTCACTCGATAAGCACCCCTGGCCTAAGAGTGACAATAATAAGATTTTATAGGGTCCCGATATAAGCTGATTTTCCCATCTTCGAAAAAGGTGGCGCTTTATATTGATTTTTTTTATTTTATTTAAAATATTAATCTTAACATTCATATGATTTATCTTTTAAGTTTATCTTCACATTTTTAAATTTCGAAAATATTAAATATGAAAAAATAGACTAATTATTTATTTTCAAAAATTAAAAAATTGAATAATTTAGTTTTGTCAAAAATAAAATACAAATGATTAAAAAAATTTGAAAGTTAAATAATCTAAAAATATCAATATTTTGCAAACTTTAGTACCCTAAGTACATAAGTTACCGAGGTACCCAAATTGCAACTTTTACACCTAGGGTACCTAAATTGCAACTTTTGCAACTTTTGTGAAAGTGTGGGTAACCAGTCAACTTTGAACTTAACTCTATAAAACTAACAATCAACTTTAGGTGGTACTCCCTTACCAGCAAAATACTTGCTACATAGCACATTTCACCAAAACTTAAGTGAAATGCACATGTGTGGTAGGGACCATAAAAAGTAAGAATGTTTATTAGATAAATGACAAAAGTAAGGGTAAAATATGGAAAGACTTGTTGAGTTCCTAGCTTGTGTTTTGAATGATGACAAACTACATTGAACTATCATATTGTATGCAAGTCTCTGTTTGCATGTGCAGGCACTAAAGAGATAAGTTTAATAATGGATGATAAGATGAAGTTCGTGAAGCCAAGTCTTGAAGTTTGTATGAAGACCAAGTTCATAGAGTCATACTCTTAAGTCTTAGATGCAATGTAAGTGGTATGAAGGTTTATAAATGCATTATAAAGGTTGAGATTAGAGAGATGAATTAATTGTTAATAACAAGGAACCTTGGTTACTTGTCATACACAATTACAGCTAAGCTTGGCTGACTGGAACAATCTGGAAACAATGCTGAACCAGTCCTCTCGAGTTTACTTCATACATTCGTATTTTAGGAAAGTTTTCTTTCCGTGCAAAATTGATTTCAAAAATTATACGAATGCTTGGTTTGTTATGCAAGTAAGATATTCTTAAGTATGGCAAGTATGCTATATTATATTGTACTGATTTTATTTGAACTCAAATAAAATCAGTGAGAATATTTTCCATGGAATTACTTCCATATTTCTAAGGAAAATATTCTCTTGCAATATTCTATAACATACTAGCCAATGCAAAGGCTTATTTAAAAAAATCCGCTGGCATACAAACTGAACACTTTTGCACAAACAAAAAACGGAAGAGCATAGATTGCAAAAGCTTTCTCTCGAAGTTTTAACCTAGCATAAACCCTACTACCACATTAAGGTCTAAATATACTCTCTTTTGTAAGCGTTTAGGCTAATTATTATTGAGAGACAAAGTGTTGTAATTTGAGCATTCTGTGAGTTCAGTTTGCTGGGGAAGTTGATCAGGGATCATCTTCATTTGAACCTTCATAGTTGAAGGTTGAGTCGAACTTACATAGGTGGAAGTTGGGGAACCATATTGTGCATAGGTGCATAAGTGATTGTGTGTAATTCTTTTTGTTATTCTGAGTTGATTAATAAAAATAGTGAGTGAGTCGAGGACGTACGTAGACTTATTAGAAGTCGAACCTCGTTGAATCTTGGTGTTATCTATTTTATTGCATTTTTTGTTTCCGCTGCTTGAGAACTGGTTTTTAACTGTTCTCACAATCAATCGAATAATTTACGACAATCTCACAACACTCAATTCACCCCCCCCCCCTCCTTGAGTGTCACTTGCACTTTCAAGACTAATGCCCTATACTTTTGGATTGAAACTGAACTGAAAATAATTGAATTAATGAATTATAATGGAGATGAACTGAACTGAAGTGAATGGGGTTGAACTTATTGAATAGAGCTAAACTGAAGTGAATTGAATTGGAGTGAAGTGCTAAAAATTTCAGTCCAAAAGAACGGGGCCTAACTTATAAGCCTGAGCATAGGGTTACTCCTCATATTACTAATTGATTATATTTTATGATGAGAACCTGCTAGGATTTGATATAGACATTCTCTCATATGGTATATAGGCATGTGACTAGGCTCAACGAAATTCATCACTTAGCTTACATGTTATAGTTTTACATGTGACTTGTTAACTTCACTACCACCATGCTAGCTAGGGGTGTGCAATAAAAATTCCGATTCCGAATTTCTGATCCGGTTTTCTGAATCTCCGTTCCGAAAAATCGAATATCCGATCCGGATTATTAACATTAGAAGAAATCGGACCGGATATCCGGTTTTTTAAAATGGAAACCTGAATGGAATTTTTAAAATCCGGATTCTTAAGGAAAACATAAACCATCCGTTTTTTTAAAGGACAATGAAGTTTATTAGAAAAATTTTGGTTAAAAATCCGGATCCGAAATCCCGGATTTCCGATCCGGTTTTTTGGATATCCGGAATTTTGATTTTTCCGGATCGGATACGAAATACATTTTTAAAATTCCGAAAAATCCGGATATTCGGTTTTCCTGAGCGAGAAAATTCCGGTATCCGGTTTTACACACCCCTACTGCTAGCACCTATATATGCTACGAGATATCTCAAGTTAAAGATAGCGTGGTAGGTCTGATCCTTTAAAGATAACGCGATTGATCTAAAGCATCTCGAGCATGGCCCAACGTACATAAAAAAACTACTCTAAATAAATTTACATGGATATTAATCGGTTCGAATCGAGTAGTGGGTCGTGTCCCACTAGGCACTAGCTACACAGTGCTAGGTTTAAGATGGAACTAAGCCTTAGACAAGAAGCATGGACACTAATAGGGCTGTACAGAGAATGGTCTGGACCGCACCAAACCGCGGAACAAACCGTATTTCTGCGGTCTGGTCTGGTCTACGGTCCAAAATTTATGGTCTGGTTTTTTTTAAGCTAGACCGTAATTTTAGCGGTCTGGTCTGGTTTTTTATTTTTTATACCAGACCAGATCGTAAACCGTAAATAATTATGGTTTGTTTTAGATATGTGGTATTGCAAATATGCAACCTTTTAAATTTGTAGCCCTGTATAGTTTTCCATTTTATGATTGATTGATGGATGTTATATTGTCATTTTTTGTTGTGGACTTGCACTTGGTTGTATAGGTAAACTTATCGTTTGTTGTGTATTAGCATTTTCGCACTTATAACGTTATGCTTTATAAAATCTTTCAGAAATTGCGGTTTAACCGCAAACCGCACTAGACCAGACCATTTAAAAAATTGTGATCTGGTCTGCTCTGCTCTGATTTGGTTTGGTCTGGTCTGAACCTCAGACCGCACCAGACAGGACCGTGTACACCCCTAGACATTGAGTTACAAATTAGGGCCTTCAAGATCAAAGCACCATCTATTCTCCACATAACACCAACTACCCTCTTCCTGCCCTTATTTTACGCGCATTATTAAAGTCATTTGCTGATACATATGAGTATTATGACTAAGGGAGGATAACGTTGATTACAAAATGCATGCATGGGCCATTATGCACACTGCCAATATCTTGCTCACTATTAATTTATTAATTGCCGCTCTTCTACCTACTTAATACGCTACACATGTACTTCGTGACTTTGTTGATCGATTGTTAAATTATTGTGTACCTTGAACTTGTCAATTAAATTAATTTTTATGTTTAAAGTTACTTTATTTTAAGTTAATAAAAGTGATTATTTAACTATGGAGTGTACATATGTTTTATTCATATAAGTGTATCCACGTAATAAGTTATTATGCAAAGTATATTATATGAATTATGGAATAGGTGTTAATTAATTGCTTAATTAATATAACCCCACGTTGAATTTTTTATTATCATGTAAAGTTCTTAAAACACAACTTGGATAGGGTGATGAGGAGAGTAGTTAACAAAAACATTAGCATTGTCGGATAAAAAGATTACGACTAGTCAACTAACATATGAGGGTGGCTAAACACCAAAAAAACGTACATATGAGCTGAGGGTGGCTACATGCAATTGATTGAATTGAACATACAACCTTTTTCGAATCAACTTTGCACAAAATTAATTAACATGTCTAATTTGATAATAAATGTGGTAAAATCTGTTTAAGTAAATAGGTTTAAATAACGTGACACACAACTCGATCTACTTAAATAAAATGTCATGTTTATATAAAAAAAGTTACAAGACACGAGAACATGACATAGACTACATGTAAATAGGGATAGAAAACAAAGTGTGAGTAGGTTAAAATTTAAGGGAGTGAATAGAAAACACTAACCATGAAAGCGAAACCGGTGACACTAGCCCAAGAGTTAGCAAGATTAGCACCAGCAAGTTGAGTTTTACCAAGATGACCAGCAAACATAACCGAAACCAAAGGAATTAGATAGTAGAACACATTTGTAAGTATCATTGGTAATGAAAACAATATTTGTGTTTTGACTTCATTTACGTCAATCACTTTTTCAACCCAATAATAATAATAATTTTCTTTATGTTTCTCTCTTTCTTCTCTTGATGCCAACAATAGTGGTGTTGTTTCTTCGTTGTTGTTCTTCATTTGTTAAGTTTTGTACTAAGTTTGTGGTTTGAGATTGATAGTAATAAACTAGCATATCGTGTTTAATTTACTATTCAATTAACTTAGAGATTGTAAGAAATAATTTTTTATAAATAAGAAGAAAAACCATAGAACTTCATTATTATTGTTGCACCAAAATAATAGGGAAGTTTAAAGAGATCGAAGAAATGTTGTTTACGGGTTTAGAAAGAGCAAGTAAAGAGGAAAAGATATTGTTTTTAGAAATATTTATGGATAAGTAATAAACGTGATCCATGAGATTTCTTTTTATAGAAAAAGTAAGAAGGAGCTGTTAAATTATATATACTCCATCGGTACTTTTTTAGTTGCTATAAACTGACTTTTAACACTATTAAGGTTGTAATTTTGACTTATTTTGATGCTTAATATATAAGATATAACGTAGTTATAGGCGATCTTGTTTGATTTGTTTCAATTTATACAATCCAAATATATAATTTTTATAATATTTTATTATATCAAACTCAACATAATATATAACATTATAGATTACGTCTTGGGAGATGTTAAAATGATACAATCAACCAATCAATTCGTAAAATATACGGAGTAGCAATTTATATCATTATTGTAACTTTATTTTGTCAATTTATTCATCTACACTCTTAAGCATGCATATAGTATATTTTTTGATAGCGGAGAATTATAAGGATGAGTGGCGACTGGCAAGTCGAATCAATCTCACGATCTGCTTTATTTAATGGGAGTACATAAGAATATAAGATGCGGTGAGTAGTCTAAGTACATTATAAATTAATAAATTAACAAGTTGACAGGTGTGGTTTGTTCATTTGTTCTAACTACTCGACAACGTTACTACATTGACACATTTATTTGAGCTGTACTACTTAGGTTGTGTTTTTTATGAAAAAAAATTGGATCCAGCAGGTTGTATCGGAACAATTATTATATGCGAAAATCCTTTTTTTTGTTCTAGATTTCACTACAATAGTTACTTACATAGTTATATAGAATAATGATGGTTATATATGTGAATAATTGTGGTTAGTGCTGAGCAAAAATATTTGAAGATCTGAAAATCCGAAAACCAGATCTATATTTGATTCGATTTTTAGGATATCCGATCCGAAAAAGCAGATATCAAATACTTATTCATATATCACTTTTGGCATTTTTGGATATCCGAATATCCGAAATTTCAGATATTAAACCAGCTGTTCGAAATTTTTTGATACCAGATATCGATATATTAACTTTTATGTACTGAAACTACCAAAAATATAGGTCATTCCTATAAAGTTCCAACTTTCAAGTATACTAAAATAGTAAACTCACGATCCTACGGAGTACTTCTACAAAAATTAAGTTATTCTGTGCGATTGCTAATGGACAAGATTTAACAAATTCATTTCTTTTATTTGGTACTTAAATAGTCTTACCGTATTCATGGGTTGCACATATTTATGTTTTATTTACCAGAATTAGAAATTGGATATCTGGAGTATCCGATCCGAAAATTATCGAATACCAAATACGGATATCCGAAAATTTTGGGTACGGGTACAAATATTTATTTTCCAAAATTTTGAATCGGATATCCGATCTGTGCTCAGGCCTAATTGTGGATACCTATTTAAACAATAATGGTCACTCACGTTCTACACTTAATTGCAATGGATCATTATTTGAACTGTATGGATTACTTAATTGGATCATGATTGATAATTACTTCTTAGAAATATAGAGGTTATTATTAATTATATGTATTTGAAATCGAGTATTACTTACTTAAAAGTGTAATGGTTACTAAATAATAAATTGATAGTTATTCATTAGTATTACTCATGTTAATTACTAATAATAATATGCATGGTTACTTATTTGACGAAGTAATGATGATTACTTAGCTACTTATTTAATTGAGGTTACTTGTTATTAACATTGTGGTTACATAATTGAACGACGATAGTTACTTTTTAGAAGAGTTATGGTTACTTATTGATAATTATGGTTTACTTCTTACTAATATTGTGGTAACTTATATGAACAATGATGGTTACTTTTTAGAATCGTTATGGTTACCTATTAGCAATGAAAACCGAGGTTACTTGTTAGCAAGATTGTGGTTACTTCTTTGAATAATGATGGTTACTTATTCTAATTGTACATGCAGTTGTTACTTAGTATTTTTTGCTTAATTATTCCACAATAAACTCAATAATTTGTATTAAAAAGTTGAATTAAATAAAAGAGATGAAATTTAAGACGCTAACATTTCAAAATCATATTGAACATTAAACCTTCAATATTATTGAAAAGACAAATCCAGAAATAGCTGCTAGATTCATGCACAAACCTAGGAAAAGAAAAGAGGAATACGAAATAAGAAGAAAAGGAGAAGGAAGAAGAACATGGAAGAGAGAGAAACTGCAGCGGCGATGAAGGTGGCGACTATAAATACCCTAGATTTTTATTGGCTGCACCATTTATTGAGTATGAAGTCAGCTGCATATAAGACCAGGTGAAAAAAAATTTAATAATTTTTTTATCCAATTTTCAATAATTTTCAATAATTTCGACGCCGAAAGCTATACTCAATGTTCAATAATTTCGACAATTTATATTTTGAAAAGGATAAACATATCTACTTACAAGTATAATGATAAAAACCAATAATATTACTAGTAATAATTTAATACTACTGCCTTTGAATGTTAAAAGGCATGCTATATACTCCCTCCGTTCTTTTTTATTCGATACATTTTGACTTACGTGTATGTCAATGCACTAGTTTGATTTTAAAAGTCTTTTCTTATATGTATGTAAAAATTATAATAATTATATATTAATAACGTACTCATTGAAACGAATCAAACAAGATCCTATATGACTATACTATGTTACATAAATTGAAAATAATTTAAGATATTCTCTAATCTTATGAATAATGTTTAGAATCCAAATGTATCAAACAAAAAAGAACGGATAGAGTACTATTCAGGCTTAAAATTTTGTTAATATTAATATACTTCCTCTGTTTTAATTTATTTTTTATCACGTTTTGACCATTGTTTGCACTTTATATGTGAGTAAATATTCATATGGAGCATTGTTTAATTAGTCTCAATTTATTCTATTCGAATATCAATTTTTTATAATTTTTACACATAGAAAATTAAAGATAAAAACGTTACAAAATCCGCATCGTCAAGCTTGTAAAAATGAAACGTAAAAAATAAAATGAAATAAATGGAGTATTAAACAATGGGTCAAAAAGCAAATTACATTAGAGAGTGAAAAAATGAATTAAAAAATTAAATGACTAGTTAGCGGGATTTTTAGCTCCACATGGTAATCCTCCTATGTAATAAAAAAAAAGTTACATAATATATCAAAAAATGGAATTAAATAGCAATGACAAGAATTTTAAGAAACTTCCACACAAGAAAAGTGACAGGAACTTTAAAAAACGGAAGGAGTACTTGATAATCACAATGGAAACCTTTAAGGTTTGGCTAACATATAATATTCATAGCTACCACAATAATTAGATGAGAACACAATTTCCATCGATACTATTAGAGAGCTCAAGCGTTTTCCAATTAATGAGCCGTGTAATAACAAACAACAGGCCCGATTGAGCCATGACACCACAGACTAAGCCAATCCAAAGACCCTGAATAGAAAAAAAATTTCCCAAAAGATGGAAATGAAGAAAAAGTGAGATGAAGCATTTATAAGAAAATTGTTCAATTTTGAAGGTAAACGTGAACAAAAATAATGATTGTAGAAAGAGTGATGTAGTGGTATGATTTACTATTACCTTGACATAAAAATGATATTTGAAGGCAAGTAAGCATGATATGGGAATGCCGATTTCATAAAATGTTCTCGAGTTTATGTACATGGCTAAGTGTTGCCAACCGCATCCCCTGCAAACTCCTGTTAATTATGTCCAACATACATATATATAGCGTAAGGTTATGAATCCTGCAAACTTATGGAAAATTTCTAGTTAATCCCTTGATTTGCAAATTGTAAATCAAGTGACATTTTTGTAATTTAAGTATACAATCTCAAGAAGAACTACAATTTAAAAAATTACAAAAATGTCAATGTAAATCAAGTGATTAACTAGGCAAGCTTTCAAATTTACAATAGTAATAAGAAATTATATAAGAGTTAAGAATGTAAGATCTGATAAGATGCCCTAATTTGCGTCGAAAAATATTAAAATGCAAATTAAAGTGGTCATCGAAGCGTATGCTTTTTAGTACTAGGATTGCTAGTGAAGAAGCCTGCCCAAATGTCATGTCCAAAGCCAAGAACAAGAAGAACAAAACTTGCTAGAAGAATCAAAAGTTTCAATGCTCATTGCTTGTTTCGCTTAATTTGAGTTTCCTGCTCCAAGCTCATTTGATACTCTCGTGCTATCATTATATGAAGTTAATATATATCAGTTTCAAATTACCATAACCATAAAAAGTCGAAACATATTCTTGTGTAGCACAAATAATACATACCTTGCTGTTGCACCCAAGTCGTAGTAGTGATGTGTCTAAGTGGCACCCTTCAATAACACTCAAAACTCACAAGGATATTCAATTAAATTCCCACTAGCTCCTGAAAGAATTCAATTGAAAACTAATTAATTAAATCACTCCTGAAATAATCAATTAGAGTTCTCAACTCAAATTCACTCCTGAAACTCGAAGTTAGGGAAGATTTTCTAACAATTAAACTCCTTTAATTAACACAGACACACACACACACACACAAAAATAAAACGAAAACACTTTTATTGATTTAATCAACTCAAAAACTTATGTTGTTACATGGAATCCTTAGGGTATTTATAGAAAAATATCCTAACAACTTAATAACAACCCTAACTAACTTAGACAACTTAATTGCAATATGAAAAAGGCCAAGTTGATCTACTTGTGACAATCCACACGTGAAAATCCACTTGCATTGCACACACCCACTTGCACAACTTGGTCTTTATTTTGAATCAATTTGCACATATCCTAACAAACAAAGATTCTATTCTAACAAACTATCTAGAAATGAAATAAACAAAACAAAATCTTCAATTTTACACATTGGTGACTCATCATTTTCAAGCCCACATTCCTTCTTAAGATCGCCAAAAGACGCGCCAAGAACCATCGCTATATTTTCTTGAATTTTCAAGAACTCTTCCAAGAATGAATCTTTAAATCAAGAAACTTTCTAACAATGAATCCTTTAATCAAGAAACTTCCAAGAAACCATTCACCAAGCTCCAAAGAATAATCTTGAAGGAAACCACTAGCTAAAGACTCACACATAAAAGCAATAATGTCCAAAATGAGAAAAACCCTATCAAGTGAAGTGGAAAAAAACTTATGGACCAAACCAACTTGTTCCCTGAAACCATCAACCATCCTGTATACTGTTAAATCAAATGTCACTCCAAGTTTTATACATAATCATTAACACCATACTCCACCAACTTCAATAGATGGATAGTGACTAATGGTGTTAGCTTAGGAAGCCACCACTATCATCCACAGTGTCATCAATCTTTACCATAGTCACCCACACCTGTGATTTATTCAAGTATAGGATATCTCACTTGTACTCAAATTCACATCAATTAGAACCTACATGCAATTGCTACCGTGTTGACACTACAAAGAGGAAGATGTGACATTAAGACATAGATCAAGTTTATATCGATTTGTTCAAAGATGTTATTGATCGGCTAAGCAAGCCAAGTAAATCACCCACGTACAAGTGATGGGTTGAACAAGGGCACGAGTTTTATAAAAGCGTACAAAAACATACCTCATTGCAATAAGAGAAGTTTTATAAAAGCGTACAAAAACATACCTCATTGCAATAAGAGAAGTTTTATAAAAGCGTACAAAAACATACCTCATTGCAATAAGAGAAGTTTTATAAAAGCGTACAAAAACATACCTCATTGCAATAAGAGAAGTTTTATAAAAGCGTACAAAAACATACCTCATTGCAATAAGAGAAGTTTTATAAAAGCGTACAAAAACATACCTCATTGCAATAAGAGAAGTTTTATAAAAGCGTACAAAAACATACCTCATTGCAATAAGAGAAGTTTTATAAAAGCGTACAAAAACATACCTCATTGCAATAAGAGAAGTTTTATAAAAGCGTACAAAAACATACCTCATTGCAATAAGAGAAGTTTTATAAAAGCGTACAAAAACATACCTCATTGCAATAAGAGAAGTTTTATAAAAGCGTACAAAAACATACCTCATTGCAATAAGAGAAGTATTGGCTTCGGAATCCTGCATAAGGCCTGCCAACAATACCAAGATCTCATATGCCCCATCTTAAAAAATGAGAAATAGTTTAAAATGCAAAATTAAAAATAACTTTAACTATATCAATATTTACAATACATAGATCGATCTATGTAGCTAGGGATTGAATAAAGCAGATTGTTAGCATTGTTTATACTATAACCATCGCCCTTTATTCGATTAACCAAACAGTTGTTGCAATCCAACAATTCATCCTCAACATCAACCAACAACAATTCATTCCATTAACTATTGAGCACCTTAACCAACTCCAATTCACAACATCCATTATTCCGCAATATCCAACACCAAGCATAACTTACCACGATCCCAACAACAGCAATTCACCATAAAAACAACATCATCCAACAGTGAACTCCAAAACTTTCCAAACTACTACAAAACAATTGACCAACGATATGATGGGTCTAAAAATGATGCCTTTATGGGCGAAAAGAAGAAGCCACTATGGGCGAAGAATTGAGCTCAAAATCACCAAGAAACCGCACTACTTGAATTTAGAATTCTCTAGAATTATATCGGGTTATCTACTCCATCACCTTAAATCAATCTAGAAAATTGTCACCCAAAGACTTCAAGAATCATCAAATAACCTTCTTTCAGACCATCATAATAATTCCCAAAATAATACAAACGAATTACGGAATTTGCCCCAAAAATCGCAAAGAAACAACGAAGTAATCAACAAGAATTTGACCTAAGATCGCCTAAAGTAACAGGAACACAATTGAAGAAGAAAATCAGAGAAATTTAGATAATAGAGCTGCAATAGAAAGACGTAAGCAAAACTTCACTCAATAAGTTCGTTGAAATTTTGATGAACCCTAGAAATTGGGAGAAAAATCAAGAATCATCAATTTAGCATGAATGATGATGAAGGATTGAAATAGCGGAAACTAATGATCGAAGAAAACAGTAGAAGAAGGAATTTCGCACAAATTTCGCTCAAAATCAAAGTTGTTTGCTCAAAAATTTTTCGCTCAAAATCAAAGAAATTGTTTGCTCAAATTATTTCTCTCAAAACCAAAGTTTTTCACTCAAAATCAAAGAAATTGTTTGCTCAAATTATTTCGCTCAAAATCAAAGTTGTTCGCTTAAATGATTTCGCTCAAAAAACTGGAAAAGAAAGTATGAACGAATTGGAAAAATTTTGGGAAAGTTTGGTGACTGAACTCTCTATCACCATTATTACAGAAATCAAATCTTCAATTAACGAAGTATTCCACATATGCGAGCAAAACGATAACGAAGAAAAGTTATGGAAACACAAATAAGGAAAACTTGAAATTGAAGCTGAAAAACTGAAATTAAACCCAAAAATGAACAAAACATCGATTCAAGATCGTAGATTGATTGGCGAAATTTGAACAATTAAGGAAAATTTTTTTGAAAGAAATCAAGAAATTTCGAGAATGGTGAAATTAGGAAAAATTGATGATTTAGGGTTTGTTTTTATCGAAAGAAACAAAATCACGTAATCATGATTGTTCCCGCTCTGATACCATGTTAGAATTAGTGTTTAAGGTGGAAGAAAATGAAAGAGAGAAGCCATTGATGAAAGCTAGAAGAAAGAGAGAGCAGAAGCTACTTTTTATTTCAATAAATTGTGTGTATATATACAAAATATAACCTAAGTCCTAAGTCTAATGTAGCATAGATATTTATACTAATGACAAGATTTTACAACTAAGTACTCACTAATAATATCCCTAATAATATCTCCAACATAACAAGAAACAACAACATAAACTATGAAAATACGATGCTTATTTATATGTTGACGCTGAATGACGATTTAATAACAAATACAATCCAAGGTTTCAGAGAATGCTCTAACATTATTAGGTACCCTTCATATATGAGTTTTTTTTTTATTTTTAATGAAACGCGTTTATAGATTATTATAGCAGTGTGACGAAAAAAATGAAGATGATATTCATATATCTGACATAAAATGAATGAATAACTTATATGACTTACTCGTAGTTGTTTTAAACAACATAAAACTAACTATTTTTTTAAGTAGTTTATCTCTAAGGAATATGTTTGTTTAATTTGGAAGATACAAGGGAAGACATACATAAGTCAGAATGTAGAAGGCCGAACTAGAATGTACAAATCTAATACAGAGTACTATACAAAAATACTACTCCGTAACTCAATTTCTTTTTATTTACAACAAAGAACATTTTATGATGTCTCACATAGGGGTGCTTATCGAGCGAGTCGATCGCAAGCAGGGCATAGCTCGATTCGACTCGTTTAATATGCTCGCCAGCTCGACTCGACTCGAAACTCGGCAAGCTCGTTAACATTCAACTTGACTCGTGATCGATAGTGGGTGGTAGTGCTCGACTCGAACTCGAAACTCGACTCAAGTGGTTAGATCGAATTGAGCTCGTGAATTTTAGCAATTCAAACACATAAAAATAGCACTTCATCCACATAAAAGTAGTAATTCATCCATAAATATAAATAAAAAAACTATAATTAAAAAAATATAGCAATGTACGATTCATTTTCACGAACAAATCAAATAATTAATCCAAAACAACTCAACCAGCAAATTAGTGAATATTTTTATTTAAAAAAAACAACAAATATTTATAGAACTTAATAAATAAGAAATAAATTAATAGTAAACAGCCAAAAAAATTGCAGTCGAGTGGTCAGCGAGTCGGTTGAAGCGTAGAGTAGTGGTCGACGAGTCGATGGTAGCAGCAAAGAGAGGGTGGCGAGCTGGTGGCAGCAGCGAGGACATGGTGGCGAGTTGGGTTATTGCAATTGGCAATTCACATTGAAGATAACTAGATGAGTTATAAGAGTCGTACTAGGAAATAAATTTAAAATAAAAATTGATTGAAATTAATCAAAGTATTGTACTCCGTAATAGTTTTTGTATCAATTTGGTAAAGAAAAAGGGAAAAAAATGAGTGAGAGTTTGAAAGGATGAATGAAAGAAGGAATGAATGACTGAGTGTGAATAGTTGAATACAGTGAAAGAAGTGGATGAGTAAATATTTAGGGTTTTGACTAATGTTGAATATAATAGGTAATTAATGGGCTAGCCCAAAGTAGGAAATTGTATACTCGTATGTTGTATATGGATCATTGGTGTATAGTTTGTATATTTGTATATAAGGTTTTTTTTATGCTAAATAAATATTTTACATATTAAAATATCACCTTAAAAAATTACCGAGCTACTCACAAGTTTAACGAGTCGAGTTTGGACTTGCTCAACTTGACTCGCTAAAGTGTCGAGTCGAGCACGAGCTCGAGCCGAGCCATCTCGAGTCAAGTTTTGACCGAGCTTTAACCGAGTCGGTCACGAGCTGCTCGCGAGCTCGATTGCTCAATAAGCACCCCTAGTCTCACAAAAACTACATCATGTTTGAAATTCAATAAAGAAAGAAAGAAGTAGTATTTTTATTATGCTAATACAATAAAGGACTAACTTGACCTAAATATTAAGATGAGGGTTGAGAATTTTTACTAGTAATTTTTTAAAAGGAATTTAAATAGGGGAAAGTGTAAGTGTACATGTAACCAACAAAAGGAATGTAACATGAAAAATAATACTCGTTTGAGTTATTGCTATGATAATTATTGTTTTTCATAGTTGTACAAAAAAAATTCTAAATGGATGGTTCATCAATATCAATCTTTTCCTTCTATATGAGAGTATGGCACACAATTATTATGCCCTTTAAATACTCATGGAGTCATGGATGATCAAATGAAAAACATAAGGTTTGATAAACACATTATCTTCCTAGCTACAATAATTAGACTATAACACGATGTTCATCGCTTCTAGGAGAAAGATCGAGCGTTTCCCATCTGTGAAGTCGCGTAATCAGAAACAACGAACCAGATTGAGCAATAAGGCCACATACTAAACCAATCCATAGTCCCTGAATCACAAATAATGTATGTCATGATGATAAACAAACTTGTTTAACCTTCAAGAATGAAGTTAATGATAAACAAAAGTAAGTACGTAGTAATTAATTTTAATGAGAGGTTTAAGGTGAAATGATATATTACCTTGGCATATAGTTGAAGCTTGAAGGCAAGTAAGCATGCAATGGGCATACCAATTAAATAAAATGTTCCCAAGTTTATGTACATGGCTAAGTGCTGCCAACCACATCCCCTGCATACTCCTGTATATTATGCCCATAATATAGCACACTATAGGTTAGATAGATGCATGCCAACAATTGAGGTTCGTGGAATCATCGTAAAATAAAATGATCTCTCGGTTCAAAATTAATTTTGATAAACCTCATGATGCGAATATATAACATCCCATTGTAATGTGCATTAGGTTGGTTATGAGCTAGCTAGCGAAAATTTGATTTATAGATCAATATGGAACTGAGGAAGTAATAAATGAAGTATACATTAAGTAATCATAATATATATGACAAGGAAAACTGTGAAAGAAAAATTTTTAAATAGAACAAATAGTAAGAAACGGAAAAAAAAATGTATAGGAGGTAAGGATGTAAGACCTGATAAGATGCCCTGAATGGATTCGAAAAATATTGAAATGCAAAGCAGAATCGTCATAGAAGCGTATGCTCCGATAATAGTGGGATTGCTACTAAAGAAACTTGCCCAAATGTTATGACCGAAACCAATAGCAATAAGAACAAAACCGGCTAGAATAATTGAAAGCCTTATTGATACGCCCATTGCTCGTTTTGCTTGATTCGTGTTCCTTGCTCCAAGCTCGTTCGAAACTCTTGTGCTAACAAGAAATAGAAGTTGGCATTACTTAGATTGATTAAAAATTTCATTGAAATGTTGAATTGGAACGAACATATTCTTGTATAATTGTATAACATTGAAACATATAAATATATATATATATATATGTACATACCTTGCTGCAGCACTAAGGCCATAAGTAAACATATATGCAATCGCTTCTGTGTTGACACTGCGAAGATAAACATGTCAAGTTTAGACATACACCATACATATCCCCCATAACCATAAGTATTTCATAAAGATACAGGGCGAATTAGCATTTTTTGCAACTAATATGTTACGGAGGTAGTATTTGGTAATTAACTAACTGAAACAAAAAAGCGGAAAAATAAATGGGCAAAGAAATTTACAAAACCGAAGTACTTACCACATTGCAATGAGAGAGGTAGACATTTCTGAGTTTGGCATTAGACCAGCCACCAACACCAAGATCTCAAATGCCCAATACTCAAGACTGAGATGAAAAGAAAATAATAAATAGTTAAAAAAATTAAACTACATATATAATGATATATCCACGTACTACCATGGACCGTCAACTATACTAGTTTGGGTGTCTCCTCAGAATAGGACTAATATTTATAGAAACCAAACTTACTAGAACTAATTGAATGGGTTGAAATTAAACTGATTACGACGGATTAAACATGATTAAAATGGATTAACCTTGATGGTTAATCAAGACTTCTATATGGATGTTTATTCGAATTTTTAAAATGAATAAGGAATTATTAAAAATTATTGGTAAGAAAAAGTTTCGAAAAGAACACACACTTTGTCAAAATGCAGCTAAAGTTAAAGAAGCCAAAAAATTGTATTTACCAAACCATAGCAGCAGAAGGTAATGCCAATTTCAAGTTGGTGAAAACATGAGCAAATGATTCCTTTGATAGCCCTCTCCAAGTATGCTCAAATTTTTTCGCAAAATTCACATAGAGCAATAAAACAATAACCGATAACCAAAACGACATGGAGACAGCCAAGGCCGCGCCCTTATAACCAAGGGTTGTGCAATAGACCAACACATAGTTAAGGCCGCAATGCAAGAGCAAAGGTACAAGTGAGAATGCAACCAAGGGCCAAACTACGGATTGCATTTGAAGGAACCTTAGTATGTTTTGAAGAACGGCGTATGCAAAGATTCCTGGTATAAGATATCTCATGTACACCGCGGCTTCACTAGAAATTTCAGGTGTTTGTTGAAGAAAGATTAAAATTGGTTCTGTATTCCACCATATTATGGAGATGATTATGGAGAAACATAGTGAGCCTATACATGATGCTTGGAGATATATTCCTAGCTTTTCGTATAGTTTTGCACCAAAGCCTTGACCACATAATGTCTCCAATCCACCACTTAGGCCAACCTACAATAATCAAAGTTAACAAATGAGAAGTATAGTATCATTATGTACGTACGTAAAGATTGATGATATAAACACAAAGAATGATGAGTAAACTATTGCATGCGATGTAATTCCATGAATAAAAGCTATGTCGATATTAGATGTATATCACACTCTGGACGTATATGTCACCTACACGAAGTATCCATGATAATCGGGGTTGTGTATCGTTTTCTCATCAAATTTCACCCACTTGCTTCTAGTAATCTTCAGGTGGCTCACAATTATTTTTAGCCTCTAATAACTTCTTGGGTTTTCTCTCTAAAAGATTTCTGAAAAAGGATGTACATATTGACCATCATGTTACCTCGGAAGCTTTTTATGACCTTTCGAATACCAATAAGTTATTCGAAGGCCCTCTTTTGACCTTAAGAGCACCATGTAAAACTTTTGACAATATATATTCGGGGCCTAGAACCTTTGAAAACTGTAAATTATGGCCTTCGCTTTTGGCTTTTGGGTGGCTATTCTAGGCTCCGTTTTGTTTTCTTCTTGTTTCTCCTACATGTAGAGGTGATCCTAAGATGTCCCACCCTAGATTTTAGCCTCTAAAAACTTATTATCTTCCCTCTTTACACAATCTTTGAAAAATGGCATACTAGTATTTTCTCTCTTTTAGGACTCGTCTTATGACCTGTCGAACCCAAAAGGTCGGGGCCCTATTTTGAACATAAGAACACATTGTAAAATTTTCAACAATTTATTTTTTCAAGGACCTCAGAACCTCATGAAAAGTGTGAAATGTCTTCATTGTTGGCTTCCCGACAGTTGTCTCTGCCTCCATCTTATTTTCGCCTTGTTTTTTAATTTTTACCACTTGTGGAAGGTGACCTTAGGATACCCCATAATAGATTTCAGCCTAAAATAAAAGTATTATCTCCTTTCTTTAGAGAAATTTCAAAATAAAGGCACAAATACATAAATAATAAGGAACCCATATAATATGTCAAAGTGTCGAGCCCCATATCAAAGCATTAAAACATACTCTTAGCATGCACCCTGCCTTCGTCGACAATTGTTGTTTGTCAAGGAACTAGAATTTTTATCTTTTAAGGCTTTCTCTATTATTAAATCATTGATCATAAATTCAATTTGTGTCAATTGCTTTTTATAGTTTCAACAATACGGTCAATATAGGAGAGTGATGGCGATAAATTTATTGTTGAATCGTATTAATTGATGTTTTATGCAAGCTAAACTAAGATTTTTTTTAGCATATAAAATTATATGTTAATGTGTTAGATACTTTTGTTTTAGTTACATTTTTTTTTTCAAAATTATTTACTCCCTAGTTTCTTATACGTTTCTCTATTTCCTTATTATTTTCAGAAATTTACGCTTCTCCATTTTTAAAACGTTTCCATTTCAAAAACTCTATTTGTTTCTATAAAAATATCAAGAACGCCCACACGGACCATGATTCATGGGCCTCGTGGATTGAGCTTCGATCATACAATTTTCAATCATGTTATCAATTTATCATACATTATTCATACCACTCGTGAATTGTGAAACTACAAGGCTACTTACGTAGTAGCTACGACCATGCTTTGTGCCTTCGTAACACGTAATGGCATGCCCTTTCCAGCTCAATTACTCCGTATTATGGAGTACTTTTTCATCACGTAAACATATGTAAAATTATTTCCAGTGTGTAGGTGGTCACTTTTATTAACAAATCATATAACAACCCTTATTTACTTATAAAAAGCAATTTGTTTTGTTGATATGCATTGTGCCATGGAATCAATTAACTTATCTTTTTTATATTTTTTTAACGAAAATTAAGTTCATTTTTTCATAAGAGTAGGTGAGTAACAATGATATGATGAATGTCGTTGGAGTAACCATACATTCTTATGTTCATAAGCATAACCCTCATACTCAACTATTGATTTATTCGTGACTAGCTATACTCGGTATGGCACGTTATATTAATATATTTAAGGGTTTGTTCATGTCAGTTTAATTTCACTTCAATTCCAATCAGTTTAATTCAGCTCATTTCGTAAACTTCTTCTCTCATAAACAATTTATTTCAGTTTAGCTAATAAGTTTAATTCAATTCTAATCAATTCAGTTCAGTTGTTTTCAATAAATATGAATAGACTCAAAATCCAGCCTTTACCAGAAAAAAAAAGGCCTTTTTTATACCCAGTAAAAAATTAAAGGCCTTATGAATTAAAAGTAATGTACGTACTGATAATGTCGAGCATTAAAGAGCTAGCAGCAGAAGTAGAGCAGCATATTTAATTTCATTGCTCTAATCGAAGTCGGAACTGATTATGTTAAATTGTTGAAATAAATGCGACGCATAACTTTCAGTGATAGTATAATTATTAGTTACATATGTACCTACCGTAAACTCGTAAAGATCATCTAGAGTTGAACTTTATAGCATTTAACAAATCTCAACCATTTAAAAAAAAATCAATGGCTGATATTAATTATGCACAAATAATTAAAACTTTAAAATTAAAGTAAAATAACAAAAACTCTCATATTCACAACTTCTTTTTTTTTTTATGCAACATATTCACAACTCTTCAATTCTATACTCTAGAGGGTCCCAACACATAATAACATTGATACATCTATTCGGTAGATGACTCACTCCTAAATACACAACATTAATAATTTGAGGAATCCGACTAAACGTCAACAAATAATACTCGTATTTATTTTGTAATTATCTGACTGGTCCCCTATTACCTTGTTCTTTTTTACTAATTTTCAGTTCAATTCAATACCTTTTAGTTATTTTATAGATATATTATATTTATTTCAATAAATTTCAATTTAGTTCATTTAAGTTTAGCTTTAAGAAACACAATGTTTTTAGGAATAAATTTTAATTCAAATCAATTATACATAATAAATTTTAATTCGGTAAATTCAATAAGCATTTTACCACCAAAATATATATTTTTTTTATTTTCTTTTTGTTATGATAGATGCATTTGACGGAGTACCGGATTAAGACGTAACTAAAATGTTGGATATTTGAGCGTTATTATCAGTGTAATATATGCCCACAAAATAACATATTGGCATGTTACTCGTCTATCATACAATGGCGTGAAACGCATGATTGAAGCGAAAAATAACGAAGGATAATACTCATATTTTTCATGGTCCACAAATCTGTTACATATTATTAGTTCATCTAATCCCAATTATAAGGAAATTAAATAAATCAATGTAATGCTTCCTTCTTTTGATTTAGAGGCTTCCACCCATCATTTTTGGACGATGGTAAAGCCTGATCTTTTTCCTTTTACTTTAATATTAAAAGAGGATATTTATCAATGTCAAATCTTGTCTACAGTGATCATAGTTTTGCAAAACTGACTTATTATTTTATTTGGTTTAATTTGTATTTGCTATTTTTTATTTCTTTTGTAGATGTGGTATGACTTTTAATTAATAAATTGATTTATTTACTCAAAAAAAATTATTATCGTCATGATAAAATAATAATAAAAAAAACATTTACTAATATTAAGCTTGTCTAAAAAGAGGTTGTTACTTTGTTAGTTCCTCTTATGTATGATATGCTCCAAATGAAGCTTGAACCTATATATAGACCTACGATGAAACAAAGGGTGAGATCGACTCTAGACCCTTTTTCTTTTCTTTTTTTCATTTTTTTTTTTTTTTTTTTTTTGTGTTTAAAGGTATTTTTTTTTAATTTTGTTTT
>PYUH01000238.1:1814604-1846518 GCA_016808085.1 Suaeda aralocaspica | reverse complement strand
TTTTTTTTTTTTTTTTTTTTAGTGATTAAAGTGATTATTTTATAATTTCGATATCCCCAGCTATAAATCCTATATTTATAGAACTATCAGAAGATCAATTCAACCAAGAATATGATGGTTGCACCTGAAGAATAAATGTTATATATATACTCTATCACGCGAACAATATATATAGATATATACATACATGAGTTGAATCGAACATTATTGGGAGAAATGGAATTGAAAAAACTAACCATGAAAGCGAAGCCGGTGACAGTAGCCCATGAATTAGCAAGATTAGCACCAGCAAGTTGAGTTTTGCCAAGATGACCAGCAAACATAACCGAAACCAAAGGAATTAGATAGAAGAACACATTTGTAAGTATCATAGGTAGTGAGAACAATATTTGTATCTTGGCTTCATTTACATCAATCAGTTTATCAACCCAATTTTGTTTAACGTTTGTGTGTTTCGCTATTTCATCTTGTGATACCAAGAGTAGTGGCGTAGTATCAACGACGTTGTTACTCATTTTTGAGGAGTGCACTTGTTGGCCACAACAATGAACGAAGATAAGTATGTATGGGACTATTATATGGTCTGGAGTATATATATATATAATATATAGACATTTTACATTTATTACTTAAAATGTGTCATTTGTGTGTGTGGAAACGAGATCAATGCAGGATTTACTCATTTACAGATTGCTAGCTTGGGTTGTCAATTGTCATTTATTTACCAATATAAAACTGTTATTTACATGCATGGAAAACCGTTTTTTTACTACAATGATATTAGCTTCATTTGTTATCTTTTCACCATCTTTAGATTAGTTTTATATACACATTGTGTACAGTTACAGTAATTATTCTACGACGGATTTAAAGTTATATAGTCGTAATGACATCAGCTCAAATTATACTTTATTGAGTTCGAGTTATATTTTTTTTGAGTTCCAGTTACCTTAAACTTAGCTCAAATTACTATACATCTATTTACTTTCTAATGCTAAAACAATCAATTTTAATGAATAAATATACCTTATTATGTTATATATAAATATTATTTGTTCATTATATTCAATAACATGTCAATGATTTTAAAGTTGTTTGATTCTAGTTACAAAAAAACTAGTTCAATTTTAGTTGGTTGTTATACAATAATTATATTGTACACCATGCGTATTCAATATTGACTCCTCTCATCATATTAATATGTATAGATGGTGAGAATGACATAAGAAAATTAAGTGTCAATTACTTATTAATTAGTAACCGTTATATTTTTTTTATGGGAATTAATAGTGGTTATAGTAGCAACATTTAAAAGTTGTAATCACTCATTAATAACCTATTTTAATTAAGTTTACCTTTATTTTAAGACTAGTTGTAATCACTTCCTCGATCAATGTATATGTCAAGGGCCCAAGGCACGATTTTGACCGATAATATCATTAAATGTATAATTGGAAAATATATGGATGAATAGTGTTCAAAATTAACATAGGCACATAGTAATTGATAATCAAAATATACTAAATAAACACTGCTCTAAGTCAACGTACATATAACATATCTAATAAAAAACGAATGGATATTATTATTCTCCTTAAAAAATACGGAATTTTTTTGGGGGGGGATTTTTTTTATTTTGTCTATATATAAGAAAAACAATATGATATAGTCAAGAAATCTTAGATCCCTTGTCCATTTGTCCGTGCATTTTTACTCCACAAAATTGATCACGTTACTCCATAATAGGTAGAACCGTAGAATCATGTATAGGAGCTACTGGTGTCTTCGATTTTGAACTTTCGATCAGGATTTTCAAAATTTCATTACGAAAACTCGGATATTTGGATGGGTTTTTTGAAATCCGAAAAAATCGGACTTGGCATTCGGTTTTAGATACTGGACCAGAACTGAAATTGAATTTAATTTTTAAGGAAAACAAAACTAGGAAATTCGGTTGTCTGGTTTTCCGATCCGATTTTTTATAGACGAGATTGAAGCGCTTTAGAAGTGTTTTGATTTACAAAAATCCGAATCCAGAATTCCGAATTCTCGATTCGGATGTTCGGAATTCCGATTTTTCAAAACGGATATGGAATAAGATTTTTAATTTCCAAAAATTCAAATATCAAATCAGAAAAATTTTGGTATCCGATTTTACACACCGTAATAAGAATCCAATATGTCGTGGTGTGGCCCATGCAACTAACAAAGATTACAAGGCAACATGAGTCAGTTTATGGTCCATTGTATTCCAAAAGCCAAAACTATGGCATGTTTGGTGCGTGAAATTTATGTTTTATGTATTTGAATGGCAATTAAAACTATGGCATGTTTGGTACTTTGGTATGTGAAACTTATGGTAGGTCTATGTATCCGAAAGCCACTACTATGGCATGTTTGGTGTGTGAAATTTTAATGGAGACTTTTCTTAAGAATATATATTATTCTTTGTTTCTTAGAAAAAATATTTGTTGTTAAAATTGAGTGATGATAAAAGCATAAAATATGTACAGCTCAAATGGTAAGCATATTATATCTTAATTGTAAAGGATCATCACTTGAGTTGCACATATTTTTTAATTTAGACACAATTTAGCACCTAATAGATTCGGTTAAGAAACTGCGTCAAATGTAGACACAATTGATTATAATTTTTTTAAAATTTGTTGATTTCATCACAACATCCCAAAATTTAATTTGCATAGTAAAAATCCTAATTTGGATTAAAAAACAATTTAGCCACAATTTTGGACTCAATGACGAACCCTAATTTAATTTAAACTTAAAATCAAAGAACATACCTTATTTTTATATGACTTTGAAATTGAAATTAATTGATTTGCAAAAGCTCATATTTAGAATAGATTACCATGAGTTTAATTTTAAGATGCACTAGTGGAGAAAAAAGTGTCTAGCTTTAAGTGCTTTACCATAAAAACTTTTAATCAACTAATTTTTTGAGTGTCAGGGAGATATTAAAGCGATTTGAGAATCGATCTCAGTATATCCTGAAATCAGGAGAAAAGCACTTATCAATCGAGTTATCCCTCACTATAACTTTTAATTAAGTAATTTTTAACATGGAAAACTAATCAATCAAATCAAAGATTATTATTGCATTTGGCTAAAAATTAAATACTCTGAGAGTTTGAGTTAAAAGTTGGGTCTTCCTATCTTGAAATTAAAACATGTTATGAAGACTCACACTTATGCTTGAGCAACCAAGATCAACATAAAATTTTGGCATATAAGTAAATGAGGTCAATTATATCAATGATGGAGAGTCACTCCTACAAACAAGTCTGGTAGCACTAGATTTATAAGCAAGGTTAATGAAAAGGAGAAGAGTTGTACTTATTTTGTTGTTGTAGTAACTATTACTTGCTGTCGTTGTAGTCAAGTCAAGTCTGATTTAAGAAGGTGGACAAGTAGGCAATGACTCAACGAGCCTTGGGCAACTGGGCAAGTTGAAACCGTACACAAATAATACACACCCGGCCCAAAAAAAAAAAGTTGGTCTATATATAATTTGGAAAGCCGCCATGATCAATATGTTGGTCATTGGAGAATATAATTAATATATATATATATAGCTATTTTAAAAGTGACGGATAACTCAATTGGTTAGAGTTGTTCTTCCAGTTTCAATAGTTTCAATGTTCTGTTCTTACCGCTTGTTCTTGTCTCTTCCTAGCACAAAAATATATACAAATCCATCTTCCACTTATTCCTTCTCACCGCTTGTGCAAGAGCCTAAGTGCCTAACCATATATGGTATTGGGCAACATGAAAAAGGGCTCTAAAATTCCATTACAAGCACACTTATTCCTTCCTCATCATATATATGAATATATTTATGTTTAGAATGAGTGTTTATCCATAATTATACAACACCAGCATTGCCTAAAATATATACAACATATAAAATATTATGGCCTAATTTTTATGCGTAGAAAATTAAAATAAGGCTCATAAACTTTTTTTGTATGGCCCTCATATATAAATCGAGAAAACGTTTATCTCACCTTCTAAACACCCCCCCCCCACTCACACACACACACAAAAAGTAAAATAAAAATTATAAAAAAAAAAAAAAAAAAAATTTAACCCCAGCTTTCTCAAAAGAGAATTTTGATGAGAGTTTCTTTGAAACCTTCATTTCACCAAACATCCAAATAAAAATTTGACTAGTCAGAACTCACTTCAAAACTCTAATTTTGCCTCAAAAACTCACTCCACCAAACAGTCCAAAATTTTTCTAAGGTATTAAATGATTGGTACTAGCAAGTAGTAATTGAGGATGTACATTGTACAACTAAAGACATAAATTTTTTGTTCGTTTGGTTTAAAATGAAGTTAATTTTTAGATTATTTCAATGTAATGAACAATTTTCCCTCAAAAACTCACTTCAAAACTCTATTTTTGCCTTATCAAAAAATAAAATTGAAAAAAAAAAAAACCCCTCTAATTTTGCCTCAAAAACTCAATCCACCAAACAGCCCAAAATTATTCTCTAAGGTAATGAATAATTGGTACTAGCAAATAGCAATTCGGGATGTACATTATTGTACAACTAAAGTCAAAATTTTTGTTCATTTAATTTAAGTTGAAGTTAATTTTTAGATCATTTCAAATCAAATAAACAATTTTTGTTGTCTTTAATCAAACGTTGTATCATCAAAATTTTCTTAGCAATTAGCAAGTAATTAAGTTAATAAATTATTTTAGTTTTTCTTTTTCTTTTTTTTTGATTCATATACTTGTATAATCTTTTATTATATATATATATATATATATAGTATGTAGATATGTATGTATTTAATTTCGAGAATTTTTTAGAGCGTCAAGTATGATAGCTATATATATATATATATATATCCATTTAAAAATTATTGATTTAATGAAAGAAGATAATTTTTATCTGATAATTTATATTTCACAATTTTCGAGATATAATATAAAACATTAATATTTCTAACTATGTATTGTATCATTAAAAAGTACATGTCGAAATGAATCAAATAAGATTTCATATTGGTGTGTTTTCCAAACTATTTGCATCATATGGATTAAACCAAGGTGAAAACTATAGGTCAATTTTTGAAAAATCTCATTATAAAAATATGATTAGATTGATGTGTTATTTATTTATTTTAATAAAATTGTTACCTAAAAAGGACTATTATCTATTACGGGTAGCTAAGATTAGTCAATACTTGACAATCGAAAGGCAGATAGGAGAAAACTCACGGTGAGAAAAAAAACATGAATATGTGAACCCCAAATTCATTAGGATTTAAATCTTGCATATCCCTCTTTCATACTTCGTATATAATAATAAGTTTATCTTTGTTGGAGTGATAAAAAATAATTTCTATTAAATAATAGGATTTTATTTAATTTATATTATACATAGTCACAATTCATGTAGCATAAATACAAGTCGTTGTTATACAATACAATACTATACAATACAATACTATACAATACTATACTATACAATACTATACTATACAATACTATACTAAAAATTCATCAACAAAAGTTAATTTTTTGCATCTTTAGAATTCCAATAATTGTGTTATTGTTGATTAATCTTTACACTAATAGTCTATAATTGATTAATATTTTTGTTATTATATCATTCAACTGCACAAAGATAGTGTAAAAGTTGATTAGATTAATTTAAATGTTAATTTTGTTTTTTATAATTGGATGAAAACAACATGTTATCACTATAAATTCATTAAGTATATATAAATGTATAATGCTATTACTCTGTAAATATGAAGAGTTGTGTACCCTAAAATTTGAATTGAGTAAATATTAATGTATCCTATATTTGACAAGGAGCCAATATCATATAAAACATATGTACAATAAATTTAAAGAATTAAAATTAGATAAAAAGTTACCCATCATATAAACCTGTGTACAATAAAATGAATGAATTTTATATAAATAATAATATTTCCAGATAAAAATTATTATATGTTAGATAATATAATTCAAATTATTAAAACAAAATATTATACTAATCTTTGTATTGCATGGGTTTCAACGTTAGTAATTATATATTAACAGCTTTAATGGGTCAAATACCCACTAATAAGCTACTGTTGGTGTATACTGACATACTGTATAGCCTTATGTTGAGATCAATGGCAGAAAAGATGATATCAAAATAGATTTAGAATGATCCGCCTTCTAAAGCCCAATTTTGATTAGCTTATAGAATAGATCTAAGATATGTTAGGCCTTATAGCCTTATAATTTTTCATATGATTATGTTATTACTTATATACAACTTACAAAAGTTGGTCACGTGAAGCACATATTTAATGTACCAATGAGATGTTTGCGCTAGCTATAATGTGAAACGAGGGAATACGTCGGATGAACTTGGTGTTGGAATTGTATAGAGAGTAACAAAGTTTTGGAAAATTATGCACCTGAGATGTTTTATATATGATACGACCTTGTCCTTGTTTTCTTGGGTTAAATGAGTTACATGAACAGCGATGTTAATGCCCAATTCTACCTGAAGTTTATCGTAACTTAATGAGGCTTTGTGAGTTTCGTCATGACAAGAGGAAGGACCGTTCAAAGTCGAAACTGATTTCGACAATACCATTTGAAGACTTGAGTGTCATCAAGAGAAATTGAAGTATGGCACAACTCTTAAATGTGGACTTAAACTCTGAAAGACCAACATTAACCTTTGAAACTACTTGCATGCTGGTTCACTATATGTTTGTTGTTTAGAATTGTGGAATTGGATCTATAAACGAACCAGCTTTATTTATTACTTTGATAATTACAACAGAAATTAGATGTTGAGCATTGATAGAGTATATAAACTATTCCTAGACCTCAATCATAAGTTTAAGCTTTTGATTGAGTTGGTCCTCTAATATGGTATCAGCGCCAGCGTGACACAAAGGTCACGGGTTCGAATCTCATCCACCCCTCCTTTCTAAATGGATTTATTAAGCGTAGGGTATGGGGGGGCGTGATAGAGTATATAAACTATTCCTGGGCCTCAACCATAAGTTTAAGCTTTTGGTTGAGTTGGTCCTCTAATAAGCATTGAACTGTTTCTTACAGGTTACAAGCATGTTACTTTGACTCTGCTACAAAACCTCCCACCACGGGTACATGTCCAAGTGTCAGACATGGTCATTTTATGAAAAATTTGACTGGTTTTGGTTCAAAATGAAATGTCCAAGTGTCATATAAATGTACAAGAATCGCGGATCAAACATTGGTACTTGAGATGAAGGAAAGAGTTAGAGCCTGTTTACTTCAGCTGAAAGCAGCTAAACTGAACTGAACTGATTAGAGCTGAACTGAAAATTTTTTTATGAAGAATTAATGAGTTGCAAAATAAAAAGAAAAACTGAGTTGAGTTGAATTGAACTGAACTAAGTTAAGCTGATTTTAAACTGAAATAAACAGACCCAAAGTAACATAGATTATGACAATTCATAGATTTACTGAGTTTCAGTGTGTAAAATATTCTGATGATAAATAAATAATAAAAATATGAAGAAAAGTTGTGCAATTTGTAAGGAATGTTCATGATGGTAAAAGTCACATCCCCAACATGCTTTTTCTTCACAAACCTTCACTCCCAATACCTCTTTAAAATGATAAAGTGATAATAATAGAAGTATACATATATATGGATAAAAATTTGCGGTTTTATAGCACACAATTGTTTTCATGAACATTATAAAGGATTATGCATACAAAAATAACATCATTATTGTTACCCTTCATTAATAACATCAACCAGCCAAACATCCTTTTGATGTGTAGTGGTAGTGTGGTACCACTACCCAGAGAAAAAGGCAAACCTTGGGTTAGGATCAGTTTGAACCAGTCAACTAATCTCACCAATCCATTTTTTAGGGTTAGCCGACCCCATTTTTATAGGATTAAGTCTTTGGTTATGATGATGATGATTTAATCTAGCCGGCCAGAGCAGACTAAAACCGAGGTGATAACCTTAACAAAAATACAGGCCAGTTTGTGCGCCGAGATATAACCTAGGCCAAAAATAGCTCAAACTCGACTTGGGCCATCGAGCCTCGAAATATATTTATGGAAAGGCCTGCTAATTCTATATAAACATATCACTAAACAGCCAAAAACAAAAATAAGAACATGTGCCTACAGATCCCAAAGTTAAATTATGTAGTAAAACAAAATTTTACTTTGCAAGACAGTCAGTGTAACTCAACCTAACATAACTCATTTCCAACAGCTCTGCCATCTGTAGTTCTGTACTAAATGCTTAACAGCAGAAAATACAGTAAGATCTGACATCTGAGAAACTCAGCTGCAAGGACTCTCAGAGGAACACATTCCAAAGGATCAAAAATAACTACAATTATTATAACAAATACTAGTAATCATTAATCATCAGCATTTCACATTTTCACCTCATCCAACAATCTAAGAGTTACAAAAGTAGAACACCACATCTCACTTACACATTACCTTAATCACAGTTCACTACAAAGTATCTTACTTCACTCTCTGGAATCATACTGCTGCAGGTGCTGCGGGCGCTGCAGGTGCAGCAGGTGCTGCAGGCGCTGCTGCTGCTGCAGGTGCTGCAGGAGCTGCTGCTGCTGCAGGTGCGACTTCAGCATTACCGCCTTTTTTCTCCTTCTTTTGCTGCTTTTCAGGCTTCTCCTTCGGCTTACCTTTCTGAGGCTTCATAAAGCAGAAACATGAACAACAAGGACACTGAAACAAGAACTTCATTATTCAATCCGTCTTCTCAACAGATTTCAGCAACCACCCCTCCTCGAAATTCTGATTCGATTCCGTCTACCAAAAAGCTCTAACTTTGTAATCAGCTCTTTCTGGTCACTACTTATCTTCGAAATTACTCTAGCTTTTTTCTTCCTTTCAATAATTCAATCAAATAGCACAATTACTTGACTCTTGGATCCCATTACCATCATTATCAGCCCCACAAAAAAGGGCATCTACCAATAATTCCAGCACTCAAGTGGGGTACATTTGTGGGGCTAACTATTGTCACTAACCATGAGAGTCAAAATCATATAGGCTGGTTTTATGGGCTATTTCACTCCAATAGTATAAAAAAGAAGCTACTTTAGATTCGTTTGTCTCGAAAACTTATTTCCAAAGCTGGCTAACAGTATCACATTAACTTTCCCTTATCTACAATTATGCATATACTTTTTTTTTTTTCCACAAGTGAGGATGAGAATCGATCATAAGATCTTCTGAACCAGAAAAGAAGCTTTAACCAACTGAACTATCCTCCACTCTTACAAGTATACAAATACTAACACCGGTTTATCTTAATACTTCTATAGTTTCTACAACACTCATGCTCGACTGCTCATCACATGTTACGCTACATAAAGTTAGGTACTCATGTTAGGCACGGATACACACCTAAGTGTCCGACTTGACTATTTTATGAAAAAATTCATGCTAATAAGAACCAAAAGAGGGATTCCCCACATCTAAAAGTGAGATGTTTAAGGGAGGATATCACATGGCATTTCTGTAAATATATACAAAATACATAACATATACACTAACAATTCAGCCCCTACTTTTGCATATATTTACAAAAACGCCATGTGATATCCTCCCTTAAACATCTCAGTGTTAGATATATGGGATTCCTCGAACCAAAATGAAGTGTCCGACTGTCCATACCCATATTTGACAAGGGTATAGGGTGAGATGACTGATATCAGAAATTTAGAGTTTAGACAGCATAAGCTGTAGGGTATCAGGCGCCCATAATGCTCGAGATGCTATTTCCCAATGACACAGTGACACCTGTTACAGTACACCTAAAAACGGGCCTACAAGCCGGCCTACGAGCCTTTATAGTACAATATTTGCTAGAAGGCTACAAGTATTTCACAATCAGAAACCAAAAATAGCCACACAGTTGAGACCATCATGAATTTTCAGCTTGCATAAATTGAAAGAAAAGGTTTGAGATAGGTTCATGTAGGACTATGTGGTCATATATTCTTACAGAATGATCATTTTTTCTTGAGGTTGAAGGCTAGCCTTAAGCATATGGTGGGGTATATATAAGACTTTGTGTACACAAGTTTGTATGTGATGCACATGATGCGAACCAATAATAAGATTAACTATTGCAAATCACAAAATCTTTCTCCGTTACTAGTTCTGTAGTTCACCAAAAAAAATTTTAATACAACATTTGCATTACACAACTGTTCCAAGTGTGCAACCTTCACACAGTCGCGTGTTCTTAAATCTTAATATAGGCGGATATTAAGTTCCGTTCTATAATTTATATAGGAGAACTTAAGCTTGATTTCCAAGAGTTTTAAACACAAAACCCTTCTTTAATTGAAAGTTCTATCTTCATAGAATGTCTTGTAACCAGAATTTTCTTTTCATTTTCCTAATGTATTCTGGATTTCTCAAAAATCAGAGAGAGAGAAGAGGAAAAGGGGCAAACCAACAGGCCTTTCTACCAAAAAGATTATCTCAGCATTCGATCTCTATGTTGATGTTCAAGCGCGCAGAAGATTCAGTATCATATTTAGTCAAGGAAGCTTATTCTAAGTCTTTATTCGCCTTACAACATCTGCAGAAAGTAGAATATCTATCTTTAACATAGATCTATACCTCAAGGATGAATGGATAATTATGTTCTAGAGAAGTCACTAATAACAATTTCAAACACCCGAAAAGGCATCAATATTAAGGAACGCCAAATAGTTCTCTCAGAGTGCATTGACAAGTTCACCATGTCCCTTCTTTCAAAAATGTCCCCCATTTTCCAAGGGAACCAGTAATTCTCCTAGCAACGCCAGTAATTACTTTAAAATAGGCAACGAGAGTGGGCTGAAATCCATTCTCAGAGTTCCCTCATTAACATTCAACATGAGATTTTGTGTGAAAGTCTTACCAAAAAATTATAAGAAAAAAGAAGAAGAAGAAGAGGCATTAGAGTAGAAAAAGAGTTTGCATTAACCGCTCCTTGGCAGAGTGACTATAACTGAGATCCACAACAACGGCACACAAGCAACAAAAGTATCGAATAGGTGGTAAAAATAGATATTTATAGATGGTACACAGATATACATATAGACGATATAGTCGAATTTCAGATGGTATAACATGTGCTACCCTTAATGCCTTAAGCATCTCCTAAACGAGGTCTCTTGAAGATGATCTAGACATCATATGTCCTATAAATTTGATCTTCATAGTTCTAAACTTCTAAATACATGGGGTTATTTTACTTACCTCATTAACTGACGAAACAAAAGGTTCAAACATCAAAGTCTTGCTGCATGCTTAGTAGATTTCGACACATCACGGTAATCATATACACCAACGCCGGACTTTCTCCCACAACGACCAGCATCAACATATTGAACAAGAAGAGGGCAGGGGGCATACTTAATGTCCCCAAGACCAGCATGAAGAACTCTGAGTATTGACAAACAAACATCCAAGCCAATGAAATCTGCAAGCTCCAATGGACCCATTGGTTGGTTTGTTCCGAGCTTCATTCCGGCATCAATGTCTTCCTTGGTTGCCACCCCAGTGTATAATGTGCAAAAGGCTTCATTAATCATTGGCATCAAGATTCGATTTACAATGAATCCAGAGAAATCCTGAGAGCACACCACTGTTTTACCAAACCTGAATGATGCACAAGATGATCAGCAAGACTCAAGCTATAAGCAGCCTTATAGGTACGGAACAAAAAACGTAAACGTAAACATAAACACAAAAAAAGGCTAATCAAAACGGAAAACACAAGAAATAGAAACAGGCAAGCATCTTTGATGAATCCTTGCTCATGGATGGGCAGAAAAGTAATTCTCAAATAGCAACTGCCGAAAAGTAATACACCGGATAGCAGATAGCAAATGTGGAATTTTGTAATGTATCAAGAGAAACAAGAATCAGCACACTTCTAATGTCTTTCACTGAATTACCTCTCTGCCAAAGTTTTTGTTGCATTGTAAGTCTCATCTGATGTATCTGCACCCCTTATGATCTCAACCAATTTCATTATGGGCGGAGGATTCATGAAATGCATGCCAATGACCTACAAGTGATTTTGTGACCAGGCATACTTCAACATTAAAGTGAATACATAATAAAGAGCAATAAAATAGATTGAAATTTGAATATATCCATATATACTATGGGAAAACAGCTCGTATCAATCCATCAAAGCCTTAGTCCCATAATTGGGGTTAGCTACATGAACCAAAATTAATCATTTCATGTGGTCATCCACATAAATTTTCCTATTCCATATTATACAATTCCCCAGAAAAATAATTTTTTAATTCAAACACAAAAGGAAGAAAAATGGATTCATTAACAGAACAAAGATATATGAAGCTACAGAACAACATATTGTTTGATGCAGCTTATCTATCACGGAGCAATAAAGCAGCTATATATTATTCCACAATCCACATGCTACAAACCTAGAACCCATAAAAATCTCAGATACCTATCTCAATGCATTGACAAAAGTGCAGAAGGTATAACTATTATTACATGCCCCATAGAAATCTCAACACAACACGGAACAATGCAAAAATTAACAATTGAAGTAGGCGATTGTAAAACTATACTTCAAGCTTGATAATGCATAGACTGTCAACTATATCTTCTTGGCTAAGCTATTTACGACTATCAACAGCTATCTAATGCAGGAAACGAAGCTTTGATCTATGAGATTTGAGCTTAAGCTAAAAACATATTGTGTTGACACCTAACTGCGCAATTTAATCAATTTACAAACGATGAGAAGACCTCTTGTCAAAAATCTTATTTGAGATGTAATAAACTGCCAAGGTGTGAGCTTTGCTGGGCAGATAAATATATGACAAATGGCAAAGCTATCCTAATACAAACCTGGTGTCGGCGATTTGTTACAGAAGCAAGTCGCGTAATGGAAATTGAACTAGTGTTTGAGGCTAAGATGGCAGAAGCTTTTGTTATCTTGTCCAGCTCAATGAACAATTTTTTCTTAACCATTTCTGATTCAGCAATCGCTTCAATTACAAAATCTGCAGTTTTGAAATCCTCCAAATTCACAGTGCAGTGTATGCGTTTTAAAGCATCACCAATGACAGCCTGCAGAGATGAAGATGAATCGAAGTTAAAGAACAATATATATTATACAATCATAATTAATTACAAGTTCCATAGGTAAGTAATGCTAGTGCAAAATATTAGCCTACAGCTTTCTAAGGCTCTGTTCTTTTGAATTTATTTTCAGTTCATTTGAGGGGTTTTCTGTGCATTTTAAAAAATTAATAATAAATAAAATTAAAATAAAGGTTCAGGTTCAGGTTCAGGCCAAAAGAACAAAGCCTAAGTTGAATGAAGTACCATGTAGATTATAAGCAGCCCAGATGACAACCAAAGATAATGAATAAGAATAGAGAGACAATATACAATCATAATTTAGGAACTTGGCGGAGAAAGACATCCAAGAAGTCATGGACAGCATTTGAGTCCCTTGGCAAGAAGAAGAAGAAAGATTATTTAATGGATATGTGAAAACATGTTGTTCACATTGTCAAGCTCCGGAACAATCAGTAGTTTACAATATATTAAGATGGCAAAGGCATCACTTATATTATGTGATCTTCTGAAGAAACCCTATGAAAGTCGTAATCAAGCAAATACTTTAAGCTGTATCCATAAAGAGAAGTTTTTGACAGTTTTATGGCTTGAGCTCGACTTTGTTTGCTCGTATCAGAAAAGGCAAAGCTAAAGCTTTTTTGAACCCTTAAGTGCAAATGAGGCAGACTCTATTTCCACTTACTACCTTGTTAGAGTTTAAGTTACTCCCTATCTGGGAAAATAAATGGTGAAGCAGGCATTAATTTACGAAAAGTAGAAAGCATTATGCAATGCCTACTCGCAAAATGTGATTTTGTCATGACGGCCTCTAAAGAAAGAACACAAGAACCAACGATTCTAGATAAGGAGAACTTTGTAAAGTGAGAGACTTAACCATGATGGATAACAAAGTGGACAGGCCACAGTCAAGGAAGAAAAGGAAATTTCTTTCTCCTATAACAGAGATAAGAATGGAGAGAGTAGTTTTACATTTCTACATGCAGTTGTGGAAATTGGAAGACATCAATTATAGAGGCCGTGTCTCAAAGGACCACCAAAGAAATTTCAATTAGCTATCCATGATGCATCAAGAACTTAATGCCACTAGTCGATACGGACATTGTAATGCCATACCAAGTTACATAAGTGTATTAATGTTTAGTTCTCTTATCTAAAGATTTATAAAGAGAACAAGCTAATACTTTAAAGTTCAATATAAGTTCTAGCACATACAATTTGAGCTTCGACTGGATATTTCCTTGAGCTTTGGTTGTAGATACTTACCATTGATTGTGGTTTATCATTCCTCATTTGAGATTGAATTCATCAATCCCAATACTACAAACAACTAAAACCATGACATTGCACACGAGTTTTGTTGTCCTACATTACAGAAGAAATTTTCTAGAGGTGATCACTGATTCATTGGACGGGCTAAGCCAAGCCTTGTAATAGCACAGATTCTCAACCCTGTAAAATGGCGCTGGCTTTGCAGGCCAAAGCAATGTTTTTCTGTTCAAGTTCAAGCTTTGAACTAAAAATGCATTTTTTAAGTTCCAAGCCCTCAGTTTGCCACAAGGGCGGAACCAATAGGCCCGTCTATTGATGATCACCTCTTAAGTTTTCGAAAATAAAAAGGGACCACTGGCTCTAACACCCTAACTGCCCTCACCCTCCCACCCCGCCACCCAAGTGCCCAACCACCACCAAGAGCCCTGCTCTTGCCAAAATGAATAAAGTTGGAAACTTTGATATTGAAAGCAAAAGTCTTCCTCAACTTTTCAATTCTGCACATCAAAAGCGTCATATTGACATCAAATTCTAATTTGTACAACTATAACCCACAAAACTCTTTTCTTTTACTTTTTCCCCATTTCCTCAATTAGTCAATTTCATATCACAAACAATCAATCAAACCCAACCTTCACAATTCACTCAACATTTGCAAGCTTCAAACATACTTTACAACTCCCTAACACAAAACAACCCTCATGCCGCAACTGAACTGAATTAAACTGAACCGAATAATGCAACACCAAACTACAATAAACTTAATCAAAATCAAACAAAACCCCAGAAAAACTAACACTAATAATCACAAACCCCAATAATCCAAACATTTAAAAAAAAACTTTATAATTACCTGAGAAAGTTGCCCTTTGGAAACTAAACGTTGAAGAGAAATAGTAATAGAATTAGTAGCTTTAGAAAGAGCATTAGAATTAGAATCTAACAGCCAAACATGGTATCCATTAACAGCACCAAGTTGAGCTATTCCTGACCCCATTTGACCTGCACCTACTACTCCTATTGTCTTCACTTCTTCTCCCATTTTTTTTTCTGCAATTTTTCTCAATTTTTGTGTTTTTTTTTTTTTTAATGTTTAGAATTTATTTTTATTTTTTCAGAAGTGGATGAAGGTTTTTGGTACCAAACAAAGTGAGTCATGCACCTTTTGTTGTCGTGTGTAGTTGTTTAGGACGAGGATAACGTTATCCGTTTTCAATTTTTATGTTATTACACGGTTACGACACTTTAGAGTCTGCGAGTTTGATTTTAGAGGATTAACTTTGAATTTTTATTACTATTTTAGAAAAAAAATATTGGTTGCGTGGAGGTGAGTGGTAAAAGTTTTGATTTGTTAATTTTGATTGGATTATGAGTATTTTTTAGTTGTGTAAAATGAGATTAGTGAATATTTTTTTTATAATTTATTTTTAAATGTGTTAAGCTTTAGGGGTGATAGTCCTTAGACATAAAACTTTGATGATTTGAGAAATTAATACTGTGCGGTTTATTTAAAGAATATTTTTATATGGTTTGATAAATCAACTATCTAACATATGAACGATAATGCTAGGTTTAAAATTATAAAAAATAATAATAATAATAATAATAATAATAAAGAGTAGCCCAAAACAAAATGTAAACAAAAACAAAAATATCTTACACAAAAACATAAAGTTATATATGTTATCACAAAGAAGAAAAAAAAACTTAAATAAAACATTCACTAAGATTTAACAATAAATTTATTGCCGCATGTATTGACCTTAGTGCTAAGAATATAGAAAATGTCTGGCACAAATACTCAACATAAAATAGTTATCTAAGAAGACATAGTGCATGTTCAGAGTGTTTATTCTTGAGTTAGGGCTCGACCATTTTGCATGTAAAATGGTATCTTTACATTATTATATATTTGTGTCCTTACATTGATCGGAAATTCTTCTACAAATCGAGCGAATATATCAGTTTTTAGGGCTGAAATCGAGTGCGCAACATCTTGATGTAACCTTCTATATTTGGTAAAAAAACACGGCGAAACAAGACGGTGAAAGTTGAAAATGAAGGTTATAATTCACACTTTATGAGGTTTTGGAGTCCCTAACAAAAAAATTGTTGAAAATTTTACAATGTGCCCCAATGATCAAAAGAGGGCCCCGGGTAGCTTTGTGGGGCTCGAAAAGTCTTAAAACGGAGAACAAAAGGACTAGTGTGCCATTTTTCAAAAATTGTCTAAAGAAAGACGAGAACAAGTTTATAGAGACTAAGATTATGAGTGAGGCTTTATAGGGTTGCTAACAACACGTGAAAGAAATACACAGAGAAAAAATATGAAGTCCGGGAATCCCTCCAAAAACTAAAAACAAAAGCTATAATTTATAATTTTTCAAAGATTTTTGGGTCCTACGAAAAAATATTGTCAAAAATTTTACATGATACCCCTATGGTCAAAAGAGGCTACTCAGATGATAAAACACAAAAAAAATAAAAAAAAAAAAAAAAGTTTTAGAGGTTAGAAACGATCATGGATCACCCTAAGGTTATCAGAAGCAAGAAAGTGAAATTTGGGAAGAAAACAAGACGTAACCTAGGAAAGAATATTATGATTTATCTTTATAGGATTATTGAAAAAGGATATTCATGTCATTTTTGTTATCCCAAGTCCTTATGGCCTTTCAGACCCCAACATGTTGTCAGAGAGCCCTCTATTGACCATGGGGGCAACATGTAAAATTTTCGGAATTTTTTTTTCCGAGACCTTGGAACATCTGAAAACTGTGAATTATAGCCTTCGTTTTAAGCTTTCGGATGACGGCTATCCCAGTCTCCGTCTTATTTTCTCCATGTATTTCTCCCATGTATTGTTAGTGATAAATCTATTTTATATTCATTATTTACCCCTATTTTATATTGGTTTTTGGCTCTAACACGGCTCTTTTGAGCCCGTTCTACTAACTTTGGTTGCTTTTAGTGTTGATTGCTTTGCTTTAACATTTATTGCAGGAATTGATTTTTTGTGTCGGTTTCCGCTTTATCCCGAGCACTTGACAAGTTAGTGAGAGTCTTGACCATTTTGAGAAGCTAAAAGGAAGCTAGGACGTGATTTAGAAGCCTTGGGGAAGCATAGAAGTCAAGTTACGAAGTAAATGGGCAAAGTCGGAAGCTCCGGGGGGCATTTAGCAGTATGCCCGGGCAAAGTGCAGTATGCTCGGATCGAGTGCATTGTGCCCGGGCAGACCGGGCATACTACTCCGAGCGCGTGTTTTCGATGTCTCCTCCTTTGTTTCGACTTAGTACTTAATGAAATGGTTCCTAGGTTTTCATTTACGCAATTTATTATTCAAGAACCCTAGTTTTAGTTAGTTTTTCTCTCAAAAGAGGTGATTATTGTGGATCCTTTCAATCATTCAATTCAATACAAATTCAGGTTTCAATTCAATCTTAATTCCATTCTCTTTAATTCATGTTTAATTTTAGTTTATGTTTTTAGTTTTATTTTCTTTAATCTCTTTTGCCCTAGTTATTGTTTTATTTCTAGTTTCATAATTGTTGATTATTTCTTTAATTATGATCATGTCTTTAGTTTTATTTCCTATAATTGCTTTAGTTTTTATGATCATGAGTGAGTAGTTAATTTTCTAGGGTTTAGGGAAACCTTGATTAATTAATGGACTAATTAACTTAGATTGTTTCAATTCCACAATTAGTAGTCAAATTCCTATTATTGGCTTTTTCGTTTACAATTGAATTGTGCGCAGATTTAATTGTAATTTTGGTAATTGTCGAATTTGATGCCGAGAGGTAAAAATACCACAATTAGACCATTGAATAATAGGCGGAATTAGTCTAGGCATGAGCGAGAGCCGCTAGATGAGTTTTGAGGGAGTCTAAATTCGAGAGAATTAGTGAGCCCTAATTTGACATAATTGTGAGATTGAACGTTCTTTGTTTGTAACTCCATTAGTTGATTCTTGGTGACCCGAATAACCCTAGACCTTAAATATTAGTTTTAATCACCATCATTTTCCGTAGTTAATTAGTAGTTAATCAGTAGTCAATTAGTTAATCGATAATTCTCAACCAAGGCCCTTTATACAGTTTAAGCTTTTTAGAACTGATAGAATTTAATTGCTTTCCTGAGGATTCGATCCTCACTTTCCTAGCTACATTAGTTAGAGTTATTTGGTTTATTTTTGATAGGTGTGGCGGTGTGCGATAGCCTCATCAGTTAGCAACCATAGGATGTCTCACACACGGTTTCAGCCTCTAAAAACTTTTTAGTCCCTATCTAGATATTTTTTTTATAAATGCCACACTAATCCTTTTGCTCTCTTGGGACTTTTCATATGACCTTTTGAACCCTGAAAAAGTATTTTGGGGCCCTTTTTTGACCACAAGAGCACATTGTCAAATTTCAACTAATTTTTTCATGACTCCATACCTCCCGAATGTGTAAATTATAGCTTTCACTTTCGGCTCACGGGAGGCTTTCTGGCGATTTTAAATGAAATGCTTTCAAAATTTTGTGACTTACACATACAAACATTTTTTAATGTCCCCGTGCTGAATATCTAATTTACGATCCTCCTATGACCAAGCTCATTTTCCCAAGTTACATTTTTTCGTGATTCCCCCGAAAAACTCAAGAAAAAAGGTATTTGTTGCTCTCCTAATACCGTGTTATTATCTTTTTATCTATTTCAACTATCTCTTTTTTTTAAAGGAGATTTCAACAATCTATATATAGATCTTTCGATGATTTGAGAATCAAACATGTAAAATTTTAGGTTAATATTTTTTTCGATCCTGAAACTTTGAAAAAGCATACTTAGAGTCTTCGCTTTCAATCGGAAACAAGTACATTATGAAACACTTTTATGTAAGTCATAAGGTTGTCGAAATTATTCATTTAACATCACCTGTTGTTTCCTCCTATGGGAATTGAATTGTTTCTAATAATTTTTAAATTAATTTTCAAAAACGTTTTCAAAGAGTTTTATAAGTATTTTTGGGTGTATTATTCATTTAACATCACATGTTGTTTCCTCCCATGGGAATTGAATTGTTTCTAATAATTTTAAATTAAGTTTCAAAAATGTTTTCAAAGAGTTTTATAAGTATATTTGAGTGTATAAGTTTTCGAAATGTCAAAAATTTAGGTGATAAAAGTTTCCGTGCTATATAAATAATTAATACTTTGTTTTAAGAAAATCTGTTGTGATATGATTTCTAATAACAACTTAGAATTTGATAACATACATAATGGCTTGGCATATTATTGCAGATCTTCTATGATATGATGTCGGTTCATAACTTCATATGGTAATGATTTATGTATGACAATGTCATAAACAAAATATTCCAATGTCAATTTGATTTGCATCTTATAATAATTATTTGGTAGAAGTACATTTTTATATGATATTGTTCAATTGTTATATGATCTATACGCCAAGACAGTGGGATTGGGTTGTAGTATCCCATATGGCCCTATCAAAATTAAACTATCTCCAGTACTATCGACGGGAGTGCGTATTGACATCAGTCAGCCAATCAACTAAGGCCCTGTTCTCCTCGTCTTATTTTTGCTGATCTGAACCTATTTTTGCTGAACTGAACTTATTTTTGCTGATCTGAACTTATTTTTGCTGAACTGAACTTATTTTTGCTGAATTTGTTTTATAATAATTAAAAATTATAGGGCAATTATATACTATAATTGAATTTTATTTAGGTGAAAATAATTGATTTATTATAATCTCTAAATTATATATAATCTGATGTTTTCCCTCAAATTTCAAGAATCTTATGGACAAAGAAATGCACAATATTTTATTATCTTCTTTTTAGTATCATATAGTTTCCATGTATTATAATATTATCATGTATTTATATTAACATATATTTATTTTCATATAAAATAATATATTTCCAATTTTCCATCAAAAATATAAAATCATATGTAAATATTTTTTTTACATATTATTTCCATACAATACATATTGTTTTCGAAAATGCTACCTAAATATTTTTTAAATTATATTCTACTGTTTTTATACCATAATTTCTCATTTAAAAAGATGTGCACATATAAATATCCATGTACAAATTAATTTGCATAATACATATAGATTTTTGTTTTTTTTAACTAAACTTACTTTTGCTAAACTGAACTTATTTTTGCTGATCTAAACTTATTTTTGCTGAAAATAAGTAAATATAAGACGAGGAGAACAGGACCTAAATTTAAAAATGTCATTAATTTAACGATCACCGATCAATATTGGAATACTGAATATCGTGTTTTCAAATTATAGCCAAAAAAATACTAATAGCATAATTACAATTTCAATTCATTCATAAAAGCATATTCTTCTTTTAAAATTAAATATGTTATACACTCACGGTCATTCCATCCAAAAATTTAATTACAAATTTACGAGTACATGTATCTATAACAAAATAAATATAATTTAATAAATAAATTCCACAATTCATGCATTCTCAATAATAGATAGATCTTCTCTCAGGAAGTTAGGTAAATTATATACTTCATAACTATATTTGAGAATTTAAATATTGTAATTTATGGCCTGTTTACTTCGACTTAAAATCAGTTCAGCTTAGCTTCAATCATTTTAATTCGATTCAGCTCATCTCTTTTTAAAATTCATAATAAAAACTTTCAATTTACTTCAACTCCAACCAGTTGTTTTTAACTGAAATAAACAAACCCTTAATGACCATAGATCACTACAAGAGATATATACAGAAAATATAATGTAAGGATAATTAAACAAAAAACCAATGCTATATGCAAAACTAAAGAAGGAACAATCTACTCTATACTACTTCACAAGTATCATCTAGAGGCTTAAAAGTTAAAACCCTTTAATCAACTTATTTTTTTCATGCTAATCAGTCGTTTTTTCCCTTCTTTTTCAATGTTTAAATTGGTGCATGCTGTCATTACTCATTAGATTACATTATGATCGATTCAACGCATTTCTTTACATTCATTTATTTAAGTAATAAAAAAAAAGAATATGGAATAAACTATACATTGAATCATAACATCAACGTTGTTTTTGCCTACTAGCTAGTTCACTTGTGAATTTTTTTTTATTTTTTTTTTCTTACCTAAACATAATTTAAGGCCAAAAATAATGACTCGATCAAAACTTCATTCGGCTTAATATAACAAATGTCCGAAAAACTCTTATCCGTTCATTAACTCTAAATGCTTAGACCCCTGAACATTCTATTGGACTTCATTAAAATTTAGAAGTATAATATACGCCTCAAATGTAAAACTAAACTATAAAATTGAAGAAAACTAACATTTTTTCAAATTTCAATTTGTTAGTTTACCACAAAAGTGGATTAGCATGGATTGAAATGACACACATGTGCATAATCAAAATGTCAAACTCTACAAAATAATTTGTCAAACACAAAATTTATGTCATAATCATCCATGGCTTAATCAAACTTTTTTACAAGTCATTTTCCATTCCAAAATGATAAACATCAATAATTGGCTTAAATTGGGCAATATACAACTCTAACACAATTACATAATTGCATGGCAACTTAATAATCAAGCCAATAACTAAGGGCCTGTTTATTTCAGCTGAAAATAGCTAAACTGAACTGAACTGAAAGTTTTTTTTATGAAGGATTAATGAGTAGCAAAATAAAAGAAGAGATGAACTGAACTGATCTTAAGCTGAAGTAAATAGGCCCTAATACAGATTTTCTTAATAAAAAAGGGATTATAAAACCTAATAAAAAGATTATGGACTAGTAAATAAACAAATTACTAGTATATACAATAATAATAATTATTATAACAATTATGAAAAGCTAATGAGTTCACATGTAAGCACACCATATACTTAAGTTAAGAGCAGGTTGAGTAGTTGACCCAACAACTTTTGGCCTTTCTGTAAGGTCAGTTGTAACAAGGTGCTCTGTATTTTAGGATGCATCCAATTTCTGTTTTTCACTTTTGTTTACTTCTTTATTAGTAGTTGTTATTTGTTAATTAGTTTACATTTGCTTTTTTTGGTTGTCTTCATCAATTTTTATTATTTTATTTTCTTATATAATAAGGATATAATCTCACTTTGACCATGTTAATTAAAAATTGTTAAAAGTAGATCATTTTGTGAGTTATTGGATTGGCCTCATTGCCGCAGCTTTTTTTTTTTCCCATTATTATTTGAATATCTGAATTTTTACAATTACTAATTTACTAGTGCAAGGTATCACCGTATCATACAACACTAAGGGTCTGTTTACTTCTGCTTAAAACCGGTTCAGTTGAATTCAGCTCGGTTTGGTTTAGCTCAGTTCAGTTCAGCCCTTTTTTTTATTTTGCTACTCATTAATCCTTCATAAAAAACGTTCAGTTCATTTCAGCTTAAAATTCGTTCAGTTCAGTTCAACTCTTAATTTATTTTGCTATTCATTAATCCTTCATAAAAAACTTTCAATTCAGTTCAAACTATTTTCAGTTGAAGTAAACAGGCCCTAACTTACATTGGATTTTACAATTAGTACTCATCATATACACATTACATAATATACGAAGTAATAAAAACTTATATCAGCCTAACTTGCATTATTCTTGAATCTTCCTCTAACTCATATCTCCATTCACAATTCTCCTTCAAATTTTGTTAGGTCTTTCTCTACCTCTCATTTGTCCACCTTATTGCCACTCTTCTAACTTCAGTTTATATCGAATAGTTATTCGGTCTCCTTCTTTTATGTTCAAATCATTTAAGACGGTTTTTTACTCATCTTATCCTCAATGTATAATCAACTCATACCTTCTTTCTACTAACGTAATTTCTTATTTTATCCTTTTTTTTGTATGCACATACATCCAACGTAGTATATCTTCTGGAGGTTCAAAGCACAACATTTGGTCACTTAAAGTAGCGTTACCCTAATGGTTGTGTGGTAGGATTTACCCTTTAATTAATTTATTGGACAAAAACAGGTTACATAGAAATAATCTGGAAGCCCCCTCCATTTCAACCGACGACCAACCGGATCAAATTTTACCCTCTCACCACATCCCCATCCAATTCACCAAATTACCGATCAAAGATATCAAAACATTCAACGAACATTCCTTCCATCCAAATTAATCTTACTTATTATCGTTCTACTCTTGGTCCAAACTAATTAAATTAATAAAAAATTTTAGTCAAAGTTAATGCACTTTGATTCTGTAACAAATATATAATAAGTATAGTGTTTGTATGAGGTTTTATTAGATTTGTCTTAACGCGTAGTTTATTAATATAAAATTTTCATAATTTTTTTAGTTACACAATTAAAGATATTAACTACTTTGCATCAAAGTTATGTTTAAAAGACTGTAAAAAATATACTACCACCATTTCCGATAAATACTTTTTATCAAATGTTAATATTAATTAATCTTGTTATTATTGCGGAGTATTATTTTTTTGGGGTGCTAATTAATCTTATTACTCGTATTATGAATTTATTATGATGATGATATATAATAATCCACACTTGCATGTTACACACACCTAAGCCTAGGAAGTGGAAAATGGATTTGTCCGTGACTTCCGCATGCAGCAGTTGAATGATATTACCGGCTAACGCCGGTCAATGTCGACTATCCTCCTTATTTCCCGGTCTTCGAAACTCTCTCTTGTTTGACTCTTTACGTTACGTCACTTTCCTTTGCGTTTTCATGTTTCTACTCCCTTTTCAAGCGCGTCATTTCACGATATATAGCATTCATTGAGTCAGTGTTTAACTTCTCTAACAAGTAAAAGTATGTTAGTATTCTGTATTCTCATTGTCCACCTTCGATTATGAAGAGGTTCACTCTACAATTTGTTGGATACTACTTCTGTGTTATTGTTTTTGATTGACGGATAATATTAAGTTTTAATTTTTAATTTTAAAAGTGATAGGCCCTTGTAGTAAAATCAATCAATGAGATTATTTGGCACATAAGTCACACACAAAATTTAAGACAACAGATTTGGACTCTTACAATTGTACCTCGCTCTAATCACAACTACCCTCGTTAATTTATTTATTTTTTAATTAGAGAATCTGTTCCGATCTTTTCAAATTATTAATAAAAATTCTCCAAATGAAAAAAAAAAAAAAAAAAAAAAAAAAAATGAGGTTGTAAACAACATGTTGTCAGAGAGTCCCTCTATTTGACCATGGGGGCAAATGTAAATATTTCGGAATTTTTTTTTCCGAGACCTTGAACATCTGAAAAACTGTGAATTATAGCCTTCGTTTAGTTTCGGATGACGGCTATCCCAGTCTCCGTCTTATTTTCTCCATGTATTTCTCCCATGTTATTGTTAGTGATAAATCTATTTTTATTCATTATTTCCCCTATTTTATATTGGTTTTTGGCTCTAACACGTCTCTTTGAGCCCGTTCTACTAACTTTGTTGCTTTTAGTGTTGATTGCTTTGCTTTAACATATTGCAGGAATTGATTTTTTTTGTGTCGTTTCCGCTTTATCCCGAGCACTGACAATTAGTGAGAGTCTTGACCATTTTGAGAAGCTAAAAGGAAGCTGGGACGTGATTTAAAGCCTTGGGGAAGCTAGAAGTCAAGTTACGAAGTAAATGGGCAAAGTCGGAAGCTCCGGGGGGCATTTAGCAGTATGCCCGGGCAAAGTGCAGTATTGCTCGGATCGAGTGCATTGTGCCCGGCAGACCGGCAACTACTCCGAGCGCGTGTTTTCGATGTCTCCTCCTTGTTTCGACTTAGTACTTAATGAAATGGTCCTAGGTTTTCTTTACGCAATTTATTATTCAAGAACCCTAGTTTTAGTTAGTTTTTCTCTCAAAGAGGTGATTATTGTGATCCTTTCAATCATTCAATTCAATACAAATCCAGGTTCAATTCAATCTTAATTCCATTCTCTTTAATTCATGTTTAATTTTAGTTTATGTTTTTAGTTTTATTTTTCTTTATCTCTTTTGCCTAGTTATTGTTTTATTTCTAGTTTCATAATTGTTATTATTTCTTTAATATGATCATGTCTTTAGTTTTTTTCCTATATTTTCTTAGTTTTTATGATCATGAGAGTAGTTAATTTCTAGGGTTTGGGAAACCTTGATTAATTAATACTAATTAACTTAGATTGTTTCAATTCCACAATTAGTAGTCAATTCCTATTATTGGCTTTTTCGTTTACAATTGAATTGTGCGCAGATTTAATTGTAATTTGGTAATTGTCAATTTGATGCCGAGAGGTAAAATCCCACAATTAGACCATTGAATAATAGGCGGAATTATTCTAGGCATGAGCGAGAGCCGCTAGAGAGTTTTGAGGGAGTCTAAATTCGAGAGAATTAGTGAGCCCTAATTTGACATAATTGTGAGATTGAACGTTCTTGTTTGTAACTCCATTAGTTGATTCTTGGTGACCCGAATACCCTAGACCTTAATATAGTTTTAATCACCATCATTTTCCGTAGTTAATTAGTAGTTAATCAGTAGTCAATTATTAATCGATAATTCTCACAAGGCCCTTTATACATTTAATCTTTTTAGAACTGATAGAATTTAATTGCTTTCCTGAGGATTCGATCCTCACTTTCCTACTACATTAGTTAGAGTTATTTGGTTATTTTTGATAGTGTGGCGGTGTGCGATAGCCTCATCAGTTAGCAACCATAGGATGTCTCACACACGGTTTCAGCCTCTAAAAACTTTTTAGTCCCTATCTAGATATTTTTTTTATAACCACACTAATCCTTTTGCTCTCTTGGGACTTTTCATATGACCTTTTGAACCCTGAAAGTATTTTGGGGCCCTTTTTTGACCACAAGAGCCAATGTCAATTTCAACTAATTTTTTTCATGACTCCATACCTCCCGAATGTGTAAATTATAGCTTTCACTTTCGGCTCACGGAGGCTTTCTGGCGATTTTAAATGAAATGCTTTCAAAATTTTGTGACTTACACATACAAACATTTTTTAATGTCCCCGTGCTGAATATCTAATTAACGATCCTCCTATGACCAAGCCATTTTCCCAAGTTACATTTTTTCGTGATTCCCCCGAAAAACTCAAGAAAAAGGTATTTGTTGCTCTCCTAATACCGTGTTATATCTTTTTATCTATTTAACTATCTCTTTTTTTAAAGGAGATTTCAACAATCTATATAGATCTTCGATGATTTAGAATCAAACATGTAAAATTTTAGGTTAATATTTTTTCGATCCTGAAACTTTTGAAAAAGCATACTTAGAGTCTTCGCTTTCAATCGGAAACAAGTACATTATGAACACTTTTATGTAAGTCATAAGGTTGTCGAAATTATTCATTTAACATCACCTGTTGTTTCCTCCTATGGAATTGATTGTTTCTAATAATTTTTAAATTAATTTTCAAAAACGTTTTCAAAGAGTTTTATAAGTATTTTTGGGTGTATTATTCATTTAACATCACATGTTTTTTTCCTCCCATGAATTGAATTGTTTCTAATAATTTTAAATTAAGTTTCAAAAATGTTTTCAAAGAGTTTTATAAGTATATTTGAGTGTATAATTTTCGAAATGTCAAAAATTTAGGTGATAAAAGTTTCCGTGCTATATAAATAATTAATACTTTGTTTTAAAGTTAAAAATCTGTTGTGATATGATTTCTAATAACAACTTAATTTGATAATATACATAATGGCTTGGCATATTTGCAGATCTTCTATGATATGATGTCGGTCATACTTCATTGGTAATGATTTATGTATGACAATGTCATAAACAAAATATTCCATGTCAATTTGATTGCATCTTATAATAATTATTTGGTAGAATACATTTTTATATGAATTGTTCAATGTTATATGATCTATACGCCAAGACAGTGGGATTGGGTTGTGTATCCCATATGGCCCTATCAAAATTAAACTATCTCCAGTCCTATCGACGGGAGTGCGTATTGACATCAGTCAGCCAATCAACTAAGGCCCTGTTCTCCTCGTCTTATTTTTGCTGATCTGAACCTATTTTTGCTGAACTGAACTTATTTTGCTGATCTGAACTTATTTTTTGCTGAACTGAACTTATTTTGCTGAATTTGTTTTATAATAATTAAAAAATTAGGGCAATTATATACTATAATTGAATTTTATTTAGGTGAAAATAATTGATTTATTATAATCTCTAAATTATATATAATCGATGTTTTCCCTCAAATTTCAAGAATCTTATGGACAAAGAAATGCACAATATTTTATTATCTTCTTTTTAGTATCATATAGTTTCCATGTAATAATATTATCATGTATTTATATTAACATATATTTATTTTCATATAAAATAATATATTTCCAATTTTTTCCATCAACAAATATAAATCATATGTAAATATTTTTTTTTACATATTATTTCCATACAATACATATTGTTTTTGAAAATGCTACCTAATATTTTTTAAATTTTTCTACTGTTTTTATACCATAATTTCTCATTTAAAAAATGTGCACATATAAATATCCATGTACAAATTAATTTGCATAATACATATAGATTTTTTTGTTTTTTTAACTAAACTTACTTTTGCTAAACTGAACTTATTTTTGTGATCTAAACTTATTTTTGCTGAAAATAAGTAAATATAAGACGAGGAGAACAGGACCTAAATTTAAAAATGCATTAATTTAACGATCACCGATCAATATTGGAATACTGAATATCGTGTTTTCAAATTATAGCCAAAAAAATACTATAGCATAATTACAATTTCAATTCATTCATAAAAGCATATTCTTCTTTTAAAATTAAATATGTTATACACTCACGGTCATTCCATCCAAAATTTAATTACAAATTTACGGTACATGTATCTATAACAAAATAATATAATTTAATAAATAAATTCCACAATTCATGCATTCTCAATAATAGATAGATCTTTCCTCAGGAAGTTAGGTAATTATATACTTCATAACTATATTTGAGAATTTAAATATTGTAATTTATGGCCTGTTTACTTCGACTTAAAATCAGTTCAGCTTAGCTTCAATCTTTTAATTCGATTCAGCTCATCTCTTTTAAAATTCATAAAAAACTTTCATTTACTTCAACTCCAACCAGTTTTGTTTTAACTGAAATAAACAAACCCTTAATGACCATAGATCACTACAAGAGATATATACAGAAAATATAATGTAAGGATAATTAAACAAAAACCATGCTAATGCAAAACTAAAGAAGAACAATCTACTCTATACTACTTCACAAGTATCATCTAGAGGCTTAAAATTTAAAACCCTTAATCAACTTATTTTTTTCATGCTAATCAGTCGTTTTTTCCCTTCTTTTCAATGTTTAAATTGGTGCAATGCTGTCATTACCATTAGATTACATTATGATCGATTCAACGCATTTCTTTACATTCATTTATTTAAGTAAAAAAAAAAAGAATTGGAATAAACTATACATTGAATCATAACATCAACGTTGTTTTTGCCTACTAGATGTTACACTTGTGAATTTTTTTTATTTTTTTTTTCTTACTAAACATAATTTAAGGCCAAAAAATAATGACTCGATCAAAACTTCATTCGGCTTAATAAAACAATGTCCAAAAACTCTTATCCGTTCATTAACTCTAAATGCTTAGACCCCTGAACATTCTATTGGACTTCATTAAAATTTAGAAGTATAATATACGCCTCAAATGTAAAACTAAACTTAAATTGAAGAAAACTAACATTTTTTTCAAATTTCAATTTGTTAGTTTACCAAAAGTGGATTAGCATGGATTGAAATGACACACTGTGCATAATCAAAATGTCAAACTCTACAAATAATTTGTCAAACACAAAATTTATGTCATAATCATCCATGGCTTAATCAACCTTTTTTACAAGTCTTTTCCATTCCAAAATGATAAACATCAATAATTGGCTTAAATTGGGCAATATACAACTCTAACACAATTACATAATTGCATGGCAACTATAATCAAGCCAATAACTAAGGCCTGTTTATTTCAGCTGAAAATAGCTAAACTGAACTGAACTGAAAGTTTTTTTTTATGAAGATTAATGAGTACAAATAAAAGAAGAGATGAACTGACTGTATTAAGCTGAAGTAATAGCCCTATACAGATTTTCTTAATAAAAGGGATTATAAAACCTAATAAAAGATTATGGACTAGTAAATAAACAAATTACTAGTATATACAATAATAATAATTATTATAACAATTATGAAAAGCTAATTTCACATGTAAGCACACCATATACTTAAGTTAGAGCAGGTTGAGTAGTTGACCCAACAACTTTGGCCTTTCTGTAAGGTCAGTTGTAACAAGGTGCTCTGTATTTTAGGATGCATCCATTTCTGTTTTTCACTTTTGTTTACTTCTTTATTAGTAGTTGTTTTATTGTTAATTAGTTTCATTGCTTTTTTTTGGTTTCTTCATCAATTTTTATTATTTTATTTTCTTATATAATAAGGATATAATCTCACTTTGACCATGTTAATTAAAAATTGTTAAAAGTAGATCATTTGTGATTTATTGGATTGGCCTCATTGCCGCACTTTTTTTTTTTCCATTATTATTTGAATATCTGAATTTTTACAATTACTATTTACTAGTGCAGGTATCACCGTATCATACAACACTAAGGGCTGTTTACTTCTGCTTAAAACCGTTCAGTTGAATTCAGCTCGGTTTGGTTTAGCTCAGTTCAGTTCAGCCCTTTTTTTTATTTTGCTACTCATTAATCCTTCATAAAAACGTTCAGTTCATTTCAGCTAAATTCGTTCAGTTCAGTTCAACTCTTAATTATTTTGCTATTCATTAATCCTTCATAAAAAACTTTCAATTCAGTTCAAACTATTTCAGTTGAAGTAAACAGCCCTAACTTACATTGGATTTTACAATTAGTACTCATCATATACACATTACATAATATACGAAGTAATAAACTTATATCAGCCTAACTTGCATTATTCTTGAATCTTCCTCTAACTCATATCTCCATTCACAATTCTCCTTCAAATTTGTTGGTCTTTCTCTACCTCTCTTTGTCCCACCTTATTGCCACTCTTCTAACTTCAGTTTTATATCAGTTTATTCGGTCTCCTTCTTTTATGTTCAAATCTTTAAGCCGTTTTTTACTCTCTTATCCTCTCTATCTCTACCTTCTTTCTACACTGATTTCTTATTTTATCCTTTTTTTTGTATGCACATACATCCAACGTAGTATATCTTCTGGAGGTTCAAGCACACATTTGGTCACTTAAAGTAGCGTTACCCTAATGGTTGTGTGGTAGGATTTACCCTTTAATTATTTATTGGACAAAAACAGGTTACATAGAAATAATCGGAAGCCCCCTCCATTTCAACCGACGACCAACCGATCAATTTTACCCTCTCACCACATCCCCATCCAATTCACCAATTACCATCAAAGATATCAAAACTTCAACGAACTTCCTTCCTCCAAATTAATCTTACTATTATCGTTCTACTCTTGGTCCAAACTAATTAAATTAATAAAAAATTTTAGTCAAAGTTAATGGCACTTTGATTCTGTAACAATATATAATAAGTATAGTGTTTGTATAGGTTTTATTAGTTTGTCTTAACGCTAGTTATTAATATAAATTTTCATAATTTTTTTAGTTACACAATTAAAGATATTACTACTTTGCATCAAAGTTATTTTAAAGACTGTAAAAATATACTACCACCATTTCCGATAAATACTTTTTATCAAATGTTTATATTATTAATCTTTTTATTTTCGTATTATTTTTTTGGGGTGCTAATTAATCTTATTACTCGTATTATGAATTTATTATGATAGATTATAATCCACACTTGCATTTTACACACACCTAAGCCTAGGAAGTGGAAAATGGATTTGTCCGTGACTTCCGCTGCAGCAGTTGAATGATATTACCGGCTAACGCCGTCAATGTCGACTATCCTCCTTATTTCCCGGTCTTCGACTCTCTCTTGTTTGACTCTTTACGTTACGTCACTTTCCTTTGCGTTTTCATGTTCTCTCCCTTTTCTCCTCATTTCACTATATACCATTCTTTGAGTTCTTTTTAACTTCTCTAACAAGTAAAGTATGTTAGTATTCTGTATTCTCATTGTCCACCTTCGATTATGAAGAGGTTCACTCTACAATTTTTGGATACTACTTCTGTGTTATTTTTTTTATTGACTACATATTAAGTTTTAATTTTTAATTTTAAAAGTGATAGGCCCTTGTTTTCATACCTCAATGAGATTATTTGTCCCCTACGTTCACCCCCCCCCCTTTCCTACCCTGCGCCGCTTTGTTTGTCAGTCTTTCCCTACTTCTCCGTCTCTTCTCCTTCCCCCCTCCCCTCTTTCAGTTTCTTTCTTTGTTTTCTTCGCTCCTCTTTGGGGTCCGCGGATTTTTCCCCTAGTACTTTCCTCCCCTTCTCCCAAATTAAAT
>PYUH01000238.1:1762382-1805193 GCA_016808085.1 Suaeda aralocaspica | reverse complement strand
GAAGTTGCCCTTTGGAAACTAAACGTTGAAGAGAAATAGTAATAGAATTAGTAGCTTTAGAAAGAGATTAGAATTAGAATCTAACAGGCCAACATGGTATCCTTAACAGCACCAGTTGAGCTATTCCTGACCCCATTTGACCTGCAACTACTACTCTATTGTCTTCACTTCTTTCATTTTTTTTCTGCAATTTTTCTCAATTTTGTGTTTTTTTTTTTTTAATGTTTAGAATTTATTTTTATTTTTCAGAAGTGGATGAAGGTTTTTGGTACCAACAAAGTGAGTCCATGCACTTTGTTGTCGTGTGTAGTTGTTTAGGACGAGGATAACGTATCCGTCTTCGTTTTAATTTTTATGTTATTACACGGTTACGACACTTTAGAGTCTGCGAGTTTGATTTAGAGGATTAACTTTGAATTTTTATTAATTTTAGAAAAAAAAAATTGGTTGCGTGGAGTGAGTGGAAAAGTTTTGATTTGTTATTTTGATTGGATTATGAGTATTTTGTAGTTGTGTAAAATGAGATTAGTGCTATTTTTTTTTATACTTTATTTTTAAATGTGTTAGCTTTAGGGGTGTAGTCCTTAGACATAAAACTTTGATGATTTGAGAAATAAACATGTGCGGTTTATTTAAAGAATATTTTATATGGTTTGATAAATCAACTATACATATGAACGATATGCTGGTTTAAATTATTAAAAAATATAAATAAAATAATAATAATAATAAAGAGTAGCCAAACAAAATGTAAACAAAAACAAAAAATCTTACACAAAAAACATAAAGTTATATATGTTATCACAAAGAAAAAAAAAACTAAATAAAACTTCACTAAGATTAACAATAATTTATTGCCGATGTATTGACCTTAGTGCTAAGAATATAGAAATGTCTGCACAAATACTCAACATAAATAGTTATCTAAGAAGACATAGTGCCATGTTCAGAGTGTATTCTTGAGTTAGGGCTCGACCATTTTGCATGTAAAATGGTATCTTTACATTTTATATATTTGTGTCCTTACATTGATCGGAAATCTTCTACAAATCGAGCGGAATATATCAGTTTTTAGGCTGAAATCGAGTGCGCAACATCTTGAGTGTAACCTTCTATATTTGGTAAAAAAACACGTGCGAAACAAGCGGTGAAAGTTGAAATGAAGGTTATAATCACAATTATGAGGTTTTGGAGTCCCTAACAAAAAATGTTGAAAATTTACAATGTGCCCCAATGATCAAAAGGGGCCCCGGGTGCTTTGTGGGGCTCGAAAAGTCTTAAAACGGAGAACAAAAGGACTAGTGTGCCATTTTTCAAAAATTGTCTAAGAAAGACGAGAACAAGTTTATAGAGACTAGATTTGAGTGAGTGCTTTATAGGGTTGCTAACAAACGTGAATGAATACACAGTAGAAAAATATGAAGTCCGGGAATCCCTCCAAAACTAAAAACAAAAGCTTAATTTATAATTTTTCAAGATTTTTGGGTCCTACGAAAAAATATTGTCAAAAATTTACATGATACCCCTATGGTCAAAAGAGGGTACTCAGATGATAAAACACAAAAAAAATAAAAAAAAAAAAAAAGTTTTAGAGGTTGAACGATCATGGATCACCCTAGGTTATCAGAAGCAAGAAGTGAAATTTGGGAAGAAAACAAGACGTACTAGGAAAGAATATTATGATTTATCTTTATAGGATTATTGAAAAGGATATTCATGTCATTTTTGTTACCCAAGTCCTTATGGCCTTTCAGACCAACATGTTGTCAGAGAGCCCTCTATTGAACATGGGGGCAACATGTAAAATTTTCGGAATTTTTTTTTCCGAGACCTTGGAACATCTGAAAACTGTGAATTATAGCCTTGTTTAAGCTTTCGGATGACGCTATCCCATCTCGTTCTTATTTTCTCCATGTATTTCTCCCATGTCTTGTTAGTGATAAATCTATTTATATTCATTATTACCCCTATTTTTAATTGGTTTTTGGCTCTAACACGCTCTTTTGAGCCCGTTCCTAACTTTGGTTGCTTTAGTGTTGATTGCTTTGCTTTAACATTTATTGCAGGATTGATTTTTTTGTGTCGGTTTCCGCTTTATCCCGAGCACTTGACAAGTTAGTGAGAGTCTTGACACATTGAGAAGCTAAAAGGAAGCTAGGACGTGATTTAGAAGCCTTGGGGAAATAGAAGTCAAGTTACGAAGTAAATGGGCAAAGTCGGAAGCTCCGGGGGGCAATTTAGCAGTATGCCCGGGCAAGTGCAGTATTGCTCGGATCGAGTGATTGTGCCCGGCAGACCGGGCATACTACTCCGAGCGCGTGTTTTCGATGTCTCCTCCTTGTTTCGACTTAGTACTTATGAAATGGTTCCTGGTTTTCATTTTCGCAATTTATTATTCAAGAACCCTAGTTTTAGTTAGTTTTTCTCTCAAAAGAGGTGATTATTGGATCCTTTCAATCATTACAATTCAATACAAATTCAGGTTCAATTCAATCTTAATTCCATTCTCTTTAATTCATGTTTAATTTTGTTTATGTTTTTAGTTTTATTTTCTTATCTCTCTTTTGCCCTAGTTATTGTTTTATTTCTAGTTTCATAATTGTGTTATTTCTTTAATTATGATCATGTCTTTAGTTTTATTTCCTATAATTGCTTTAGTTTTTATGATCATGAGGAGTAGTTAATTTTCTAGGGTTTAGGGAAACCTTGATTAATTAATGGACTAATTAACTTAGATTGTTTCAATTCCACAATTAGTAGTCAAATTCCTATTATGGGCTTTTTCGTTTACAATTGAATTGTGCGCAGATTTAATTGTATTTTGGTAATTTCGAATTTGATGCCGAGAGGTAAAATACCACAATTAGACCATTGAATAATAGGCGGAATTAGTCTAGGCATGAGCGAGAGCCGCTAGATGAGTTTTGAGGGAGTCTAAATTCGAGAGAATTAGTGAGCCCTAATTGACATAATTGTGAGATTGAACGTTTTGTTGTAACTCCATAGTTGATTCTTGGTGACCCATAACCCTAGACCTTAATATTAGTTTTAATCACCATCATTTTCCGTAGTTAATTAGTAGTTAATCAGTAGTCAATTAGTTATCGATAATTCTCAACCAAGGCCCTTTATACAGTTTAAGCTTTTTAGAACTGATAGAATTTAATTGCTTTCCTGAGGATTCGATCCTACTTTCCTGCTACATTAGTTAGAGTTATTTGGTTATTTTTGATAGGTGTGGCGGTGTGCGATAGCCTCATCAGTTAGCAACCATAGGAGTGTCTCACACACGGTTTCAGCCTCTAAAAACTTTTTAGTCCCTATCTAGATATTTTTTTATAAATGCCAACTAATCCTTTTGCTCTCTTGGGACTTTTCATATGACCTTTTGAACCCTGAAAAAGTATTTTGGGGCCCTTTTTTGACCACAAGAGCACATTGTCAAATTTCAAACTAATTTTTTCATGACTCCATACCTCCCGAATGTGTAAATTATAGCTTTCACTTTCGGCTCACGGAGGCTTTCTGGCGATTTTAAATGAAATGCTTTCAATTTTGTGGACTTACACATACAAACATTTTTTAATGTCCCCGTGCTGAATATTAATTTACGATCCTCCTATGACCAAGTCATTTTCCCAAGTTACATTTTTTCGTGATTCCCCCGAAAAACTCAAGAAAAAGGTATTTGTTGCTCTCCTAATACCGTGATTATCATTTTATCTATTTCAACTATCTCTTTTTTTAAAGGAGATTTCAACCAATCTATATTAGATCTTTCGATGATTTGAGAATCAAACATGTAAAATTTAGGTAATATTTTTTCGATCCGAAACTTGAAAAAGCATACTTAGAGTCTTCGCTTTCAATCGGAAAAAGTACATTATGAAACACTTTTATGTAAGTCAAAGTTGTCGAAATTATTCATTATAAATCACCTGTTGTTCCTCCTAGGGAATTGAATGTTTCTAATAATTTTAAATTAATTTTCAAAAACGTTTTCAAAGAGTTTATAAGTATTTTTGGGTGTATTATTCATTAACATCACATTGTTGTTTCCTCCATGGGAATTGAATTGTTTCTAATAATTTTAAATTAAGTTTCAAAAATGTTTTCAAAGAGTTTTATAAGTATATTTGAGTGTATAAGTTTTCGAAATGTCAAAATTTAGGTGATAAAAGTTTCCGTGCTATATAAATAATTAATACTTGTTTTAAGAAAAACTGTTGTGATATGATTTCTAATAACAACTTAGAATTTGATAACATACATATGGCTTGGCATATTATTGCCGATCTTCATGATATGATGTCGGTTCATACTAATCTGTGTAATGATTATGTATGACAATGTCATAAACAAAATATTCCATGTCAATTTGATTTGCATCTTATAATAATTATTTGGTAGAAGTACATTTTATATGATATTTTTCAATGTTATATGATCTATACGCCAAGACAGTGGGATTGGGTTGTAGTATCCATATGGCCCTATCAAAATTAAACATCTCCAGTACTATCGACGGGAGTGCGTATTGACATCAGTCAGCCAATCAACTAAGGCCCTGTTCTCCTCGTCTTATTTTTGCTGATCTGAACCATTTTTGCTGAAGAACTTATTGTGATCTGAACTTATTTTTGCTGAACTGAACTTATTTTGCTGAATTTGTTTTATAATAATTAAAAATATAGGGCAAATATAACTATAATTGAATTTATTTAGGTGAAAATAATTGATTTATTATAATCTCTAAATTATATATAATCTGATGTTTTCCCTAAATTTCAAGAATCTTATGGACAAAGAAATGCACAATATTTTATTATCTTCTTTTTAGTATCATATAGTTTCCATGTATATAATATTATCATGTATTTTATTAACAATATTTATTTTCATATAAAATAATATATTTCCAATTTTCCATCAAAAAATAAAATCATATGTAAATATTTTTTTACATATTATTTCCATACATACAATTGTTTTCGAAAATGCTACCTAAATATTTTTAAATATATTCTACTGTTTTTATACCATAATTTCTCATTTAAAAGAGTTGCACATATAAATATCCATGTACAAATTAATTTGCATAATACATATAGATTTTTTTTTTTTTAACTAAACTTACTTTTGCTAAACTGAACTTATTTTTGCGATCTAAACTTATTTTTGCTGAAATAAGTAAATATAAGACGAGGAGAACCAGGACCTAATTTAAAAATGTCATTAATTTAACGATCACCGATCAATATTGGAATACTGAATATCGTGTTCAAATTATAGCCAAAAAAATACTAATAGCATAATTACAATTTCAATTCATTCATAAAAGCATATCTTCTTTAAAATTAAATATGTTATACACTCACGGTCATTCCATCCAAAAATTAATTACAAATTTACGAGTACATGTATCTATAACAAAAAATATAATTAATAATAAATTCCACATTCATGCATTCTCAATAATAGATAGACTTCTCGCAGAAGTTAGGTAAATTATATACTTCATAACTATATTTGAGAATTTAAATATTGTAATTTATGGCCTGTTTACTTCGACTAAAATAGTTCAGCTTAGCTTCAATCATTTTAATTCGATTCAGCCTCATCTTTTTAAAATTCAATAAAAACTTTCAATTTAATTCAACTCCAACCAGTTGTTTTTAACTGAAATAAACAAACCCTTAATGACCATAGATCACTACAAAGATATATACAGAAAATATAATGTAAGGATAATTAACAAAAAACCATGCTATATGCAAAACAAAGAAGGAACAATCTACTCTATATACTTCACAAGTATCATCTAGAGGCTTAAAAGTTAAAACCCTTTAATCAACTTATTTTTTTCATGCTAATCAGTCGGTTTTTTCCCTTCTTTTTCAATGTTTAAATTGGTGCATGCTGTCATTACTCATTAGATTACATTATGATCGATTCAACGCATTTCTTTACATTCATTTATTTAAGTAATAAAAAAAAAGAATATGGAATAAAATATACATTGAATCATAACATCAACGTTGTTTTTGCCTACTAGCTAGTTCACTTGTGAATTTTTTTTATTTTTTTTTTCTTACTAAACTAATTTAAGGCCAAAAATAATGACTCGATCAAAACTTCATTCGGCTTAATATACAAATGTCGAAAAACTCTTATCCGTTCATTAACTCTAATGCTTAGACCCCTGAACATTCTATTGGACTTCATTAAAATTTAGAAGTATAATATACGCCTCAAATGTAAAACTAAACTATAAATTGAAGAAAACTACATTTTTTCAAATTTCAATTTGTTAGTTTACCACAAAATGGATTAGCATGGATTGAAATGACACACATGGGCATAATCAAATGTCAAACTCTACAAAATAATTTGTCAAACACAAAATTTATGTCATAATCATCCATGGCTTAATCAAACTTTTTTACAAGTCATTTTCCTTCCAAATGATAAACATCAATAATTGCTTAAATTGGGCATATACAACTCTAACACAATACATAATTGCATGGCAACTATAATTCAAGCCAATAACTAAGGGCCTGTTTATTCAGCTGAAAAAAGCTAAACTGAACTGAACTGAAAGTTTTTTTTATGAGGATTAATGAGTAGAAAAATAAAGAAGAGATGAACTGAACTGATCTTAAGCTGAAGTAAATAGGCCCTAATACAGATTTTCTTAAAAAAAGGGATTATAAAACCTAATAAAAAGATTATGGACTAGTAATAAACAAATTACTAGTATATAACAATAATATAATTATTATAACAATTATGAAAACTAATGAGTTCACATGTAAGCACACCATATACTTAAGTTAAGAGCAGTTGAGTAGTTGACCCAACAACTTTGGCCTTCTGTAAGGTCAGTTGGTAACAAGGTGCTCTGTATTTTAGGATGCATCCAATTTCTGTTTTTCACTTTTGTTTATCTTTATTAAGTTTGTTATTTGTTAATTAGTTTACATTTGCTTTTTTGGTTGTCTTCATCAATTTTTATATTTTATTTTCTTATATAATAAGGATATAATCTCACTTTGACCATGTTAATTAAAAATTGTTAAAAGTAGATCATTTTGTGAGTTATTGGATTGGCCTCATTGCCGCAGCTTTTTTTTTTTCCATTATTATTTGAATTCTGAATTTTACAATTACTAATTTACTAGTGCAAGGTATCACCGTATCATACAACACTAAGGTCTGGTTACTTCTGCTTAAAACCGGTTCGAGTTGAATTCAGCTCGGTTTGGTTTAGCTCAGTTCAGTTCCGCCTTTTTTTTATTTTGCTACTCATTAATCCTTCATAAAAAACGTTCAGTTCATTTCAGCTTAAAATTGTTCAGTTCAGTTCAACTCTTAATTATTTGATATTCATTAATCCTTCATAAAAACTTTCAATTCAGTTCAAACTATTTTCAGTTGAAGTAAACAGGCCCTAACTTACATTGGATTTTAAATTAGTACTCATCATATACACATTACATAATATACGAAGTAATAAAAACTTAATCAGCCTAACTTGCATTATTCTTGAATCTTCCTCTAACTCATATCTCCATTCACAATTCTCCTTCAAATTTTGTTAGGTCTTTCTCTACCTCTCATTTGTCCACCTATTGCCACTCTTCTAACTTCAGTTATATCGAATAGTTATTCGGTACTCCTTCTTTTATGTTCAAATCATTTAAGACGGTTTTTTACTCATCTTATCCTCAATGATAATACAACTCATACCTTCTTTCTACTAACGTAATTTCTTATTTTATCCTTTTTTTGTATGCACATACATCCAACGTAGTATATCTTCTGGAGGTTCAAGCACAACATTTGGTACTTAAAGTAGCGTTACCCTAATGGTTGTGTGGTAGATTACCCTTTAATTAATTTATTGGACAAAAACAGGTACATAGAAATAATCGGAAGCCCCCTCCATTTCAACCGACGACCAACGGATCAAATTTTACCCTCTCACCACATCCCCATCCAATTCACCAAATTACCGATCAAAGATATCAAAAACTTCAACGAACATTCCTTCCATCCAAATTAATCTTACTTATTATCGTTCTACTCTTGGTCCAAACTAATTAAATTAATAAAAAATTTTAGTCAAAGTTAATGCACTTTGATTCTGTAACAAATATATAATAAGTATAGTGTTTGTATGAGGTTTATTAGATGTCTTAACGCGTAGTTATTAATATAAATTTTCATAATTTTTTTAGTTACACATTAAAGATATTAACTACTTTGCATCAAATTATGTTAAAAGACTGTAAAAATAATACTACCACCTTTCGATAAATACTTTTTATCAAATGTTAATATAATTAATCTTGTTATTATTGCGGAGTATTATTTTTTGGGTGTAATTAATCTTATTACTCGTATTATGAATTTATTATGATGATGAATATAATAATCCACACTTGCATGTTACACACACCTAAGCCTAGGAAGTGGAAAATGGATTTGTCCGTGATCCGCATGCAGCAGTTGAATGTATTACCGGCTAAGCGGTCAATGTCGACTATCCTCCTTATTTCCGGTCTTCGAAACTCTCTCTTGTTTGACTCTTTACGTTACGTCACTTTCCTTTGCGTTTTCAGTTTCTACTCCCTTTCAAGCGCGTCATTTCACGATATATAGCATTCATTGAGTCAGTGTTAACTTCTCTAACAAGTAAAAGTATGTAGTATTCTGTATTCTCATTGTCCACCTTCGATTATGAAGAGGTTCACTCTACAATTTGTTGGATACTACTTCTGTGTTATTGTTTTTGATTGACGGATATATTAAGTTTAATTTTTAATTTTAAAAGTGATAGGCCCTGTAGGAAAATCAATCAATGAGATTATGGCACATAAGTCACACACAAAATTTAAGACAACAGATTTGGACTCTTACAATTGTACCTCGCTCTAATCACAACTACCCTCGTTAATTTATTATTTTTTAATTAGAGAATCTGTTCCGATTTTTTCAAATTATTAATAAAAATTCTCCAAATGAAAAAAAAAAAAAAAAACTAACTACAAGTGAGGTTGTACACTTGGCAAGAAATACATACATAGGGGCAAAACCTAAAAAAGTTTTAGAGGAAGTCATAACTAGTATTTTGTAACTTAAAAGTTTGTTTAATCAATTCAATTTAGTCTAACAGTCAATTTAATTCAATTTTTTTTTATTCTGCTATTTTGTTCATAATATTATTAATGTGTATTACCTTTATTATCTATTTTTATTACTGATTTATTTGTTCATAATACAACATAATATTTGTTTTTTGAAACATTAATTATCATTATTTTTTTTTTTGTTTCACATATATTTATTAGTTATAATTTCACGAAAAATAAATAAAACTAATTCACGAAATGAAACAAACATATAGTGGATTATCGTACAAAAAAATAGAAAATGCCACATAAGTGGTTATTATTCACAAAATATAAAACTACTAATGAAAATGTATTACTGATTTTTGTTTTATAAAATATAAAAACTTGTACCAATAACGAAATAATTTTTGTTTCATAATTTTTAGTGGATTAATATCAATATTAATTATTACTATGACATTACTAACCATAGTTAAAAATTAATCATTATTACATACTAAAAAATTCCGATTCAGTTCAGTTTAGTTGCAATCAGTTCAGTTAACTGTTTTCACTAAATGTAAACGAAATATTAGAGAGGACCGAAAATAAAAATTAGCCTATTTAATAAGAATATTAGCATTTTCTCACTAAATATTAAGAAAAAAAATAAAAAGTTGGCGAGGCCGGGTGAGGCCCTTAACATATAATCATTATCAAGAAGATTGACATTTTAGATATTTAGCATTATTATTTTTAATGTAACAAACCGATTCGAATACAATATGCCGACTCAAAAACATCGGACCCAAATTAAATGAATTGAAATAAGCTGAAAATATGCCCAAAAGAATAGTGTCTTAGGTCATGTTCTCTTCGTTTTATTTTTACTTTTTTCAGCAAAAATAAAGTTAGTTCAACAAAAATAAATCCAGTTCAGTAAAAAAAAGTTCAGTTACTTAGCAAAAATTAAGTTTTAATCCTTAATAAATGTTAATGTTCCAGCAAAAATAAGTTCAGTTCAGCAAAAATCAGTTCGATAAATAAAATAAGTTCGTTTAAAAAAATAAGCTCAATTAAGCAAAATAAGTCAGTTTAGCAAATAAGTTGACAAAAACACACTCTTATTATCCTCAATTATCATTTAGTGGAGATTCATATTCTTTAAGTCTTAACGGTAGTATAGTGTAGTGCTATTATTCAAGATGACAATTTAAAATTCCATCTTTCATCCTACATTCCTACCTGCTACATTCAATGTTCTCAACTATAGCAAGTAAATATCACAAACTGTTGCTGAAAAAGATTATTTACCATGGATTATCAAGTCAAACGAACATTATTTTAGAAAATCTGACCTAGCTAATTATGAGAAGTAAACTGAATTTATTCTTGAGCATTGTTGTAAGTTGTAGTAATATTTATTCTCCACGTTTAAATTAAATTTTAAACCTTTTTTTTTTTTATATATATAACTTTAATTTTATATTTGTAAAAATTATAAAAAATTTATTTTAATCGATAATCAAGTCAAATCAAATACTCCATATAAATATAATTTAACTTACTATAATATGTAAAAGATGGTTAAAATATGATTAATTGTTAGATTGTGTGAAACTCCTCATGTTGGAGTGATTTCATTCATTGAAATATAGAGATTGTAAACTCGTTTTCGAGATAGATGGCTCTAATGGCGGCATATCCTGAAAGATGTTCTTGAGGCGGTCCCATGTTTGTTGAGCCGTAGCATCTTTGTATAGGACCGTGCTTCGCAAGTCGGAAGAGATAGTATTGTATATCCACTTTTTGACAATGGAGTCAAGGCGGTTCCACTGAGCCTCGGTAATGTCAGCAGGACGCGAAGCAGTAGAGTTGATATGATCAAGAACATTACATGCATGACAATGGATTTCAAAGAGTTCAACCCAGCTACCATAGTTACCTTTGTCACGATCAAGAATCTCTGGGACTTCATTACGAATATTGCTTACAGTGTATGCAGGGTGGAAGTCAGAGGAAGAGGATGAGGTGTTCTTTGTGGATTCTGTCATGATGGAGAAGAAACCAAAAGTGCACCGAAAAAAAAACAGACGAAGAAGAGGAGGCAGGGAAGCGGAAGTAAGAATCGGTATGAGAATTTGTGGAACCTAAAAAAACCTAGGCTGTGATACCATGTTAGATTGTGTGAAACTCCCTCATGTTGGAGTGATTTCATTCATTGAAATATATAGGTTACAAACAAGCATATCTACCAAAACTAGGTAATATACATAAAATATATCATATTTACCTAAATCTATATCCTATAGAATATTTGAATAATATTCTATCTATCATTAATAAACAATAACAATAATAAAAATGTAAAGAGTAAAATGAAAAAGAGTGAGTAATTTACTAGCAACACATTATACTACCGAGTATATAGATAACTAAAGTCTAAAACCATGATGTAGGTGTTTAATGTATTGTTGAAGCTTAAATTAGGCAAAATGGCAAATCAATGTGATATTAGGACTTTGAATTGAATTTGCAAAGTTACACTATAAAAAAGTCAACAATTACATACACTCATTAAATTCAAGCAATTCTCTTCATGGAATTTCTCCAAACTTATATTGACTTTTACGGGATTAGACTCAAGTTAATTAATATTACTTCCTTTGTCTCACAATTTTGTCAATGCACTTGTTTAAACCTTACAGAGTACGGAGTATATGTTACATAAGGCTTCATCAAAAATTACAAATATTTGATATTACACTATGCATCTAGACGAATTTAATATGATCTCATATGAATATGTTTTATTTCATACAAATTACTCTTGAAAAATTTCAAAGTCAAAGTTCCTCTCTCCTCATACCCTTTCTTTCAAACGTAATAAACATTTTTAAACATATGAAATATACATTAAAACAACATAGTCGACATTTTGAGAATACTTCAGTTTTTGTATGTAAACCGATGATATTTTATGTTGATATATTATTATCTATTTCTAGTGTTAAGCGTTTCTTCGTCACAACTTACACTTAATAAGAAATCTCTAATTAACCAGTTTTCAACATGAGCAAGTCATATATTTGACCATGCATGGCGGCCACACATGTTTTATAAAACGGTTTGAAAGTTGTCATAAATAATATCTAATTGTTGCAGCTAATGGGTAACAGAGTTATGGCGGTAGTATATATTTTTAAAAGAAAAACTATAAGGGCCTATTTACTTCAGTTGAAAATAGCTGAACTGAACTGAATTGAAATTTTTAATGAAGAATTAATGAATGGCAAAATAAGAGAAAAACTGAACTGAACTGAGTTGAGCTGAATTGAACGGATTTTAAGCTGAAGTAAACAGACCCTAAGTTATCCCCAAAACTAAGTTCAATTAAGTCAAAATACGGAGTATATCTCAACAAGCAACAATAGTACGATAATTATAAGACCAAGGGCAGTTTTATTCATTTGATTTGGAATGAGTTTAAATTTAGCTATAAATTAAATGAATAAATTTTTTGTATTTTGTTGTTATATCTTAGGACATTTCATTAATAATCAATGAACGTTATATCAAAATACATCCAAATAAGTTCAAAACATCGAAAACTAAATGACACATACTGAGCGGTGAATTTATTTCCGCACTCCTCTTCTTCTTATGAAGAATAACAATGGTCAGTATTTATTTGAGAAGAAAAATGTACGAAAATAATTTAAAAAGTGCGGAAATACTTATCCAATTATACTACACCCAAAACATGCTAAAAGCAAGAAGCGAGAGGCAAACAAACGCGCCAAACGTGAAAGTAAGGAAAACAAAAAGCAAATGACATGCAACGTTCCTTGTTAAACCGCACCTAACATGTTTCAAACCTTTCATGAATTTCCCACTTCCCCACCTCACCTTCACTCACTAATATCATTTTCACAAGATAGAATTTGATAATAACATTATATTATATCATTTAAAAAAAAAAAAATACAATAATGGTCCATTGACAAATTAGATTTTGTACAAATTAAACTTAAAAAATTCCTTAAAAACAATACTTTTTTACAAAAATAAAACGTAACAAATTCATTTACTCCCAAAAACAACCACAACACACTATTTCCGCTCAAAAAGTCAGCTTCTTCCGTCACCATTTTCAATTCCCTCACTTTTTTTTAATTTTTTAAATTCTTTTTTTTTAATTAAATAATAAAAATAAAATTATATATAACCCAATTTTTTTTTTTAATTTTTTCATTCATTTCACACATCTGAAAAAACTTTCTTCTTTTAGTCAATTTCTTCAAACCCCATTTTACCTTTTTCATTTTATTATTCACATAATCAACATTGTTTGTAAATTGATGTTGAAGATTTTAGAGAAAACCCCTTTTGAAATTGAGACAAAATTTCTTTAAAGTTTTGTTCTTTCTTCAATTACAAGCAAAATTAAACTTACTGTATAAAAAAAGATGAATTTTTTGGGTTTATAACAGTACTATATTAATACCAAAGTTCTGAACTTTCAGCTGAAGTATTGATTTTTGGTTTCTCACTTTCTCTCTCTTCATTTATTAACCCTTTTCTTAATTCTTCAATTTAATTTTAATTTCCCCCCCACCAAAAAAAAAAAAAATTGTTCATCAGCAAATTTTGCTTGAAGATCTTGGGATTTGTTGTTATTGGGTTTAGTTTGGTTTATTGCATTTGTTGGTGAATTGAAGTAAAAATTGAAAATTTCATCTTCAATTTGAAGTTGTTGTTAGTTGGGAGTAATTTTAATTTTTTATTTTATTTTTTCTGATAAATTAAATTCATTTTTTGGGAGATTGTGCTATTGTGCTATTGGGAAATTTCTAAGATATAATCAAATTAATTAAGGTGGAAAAAAGGGGTTATTTGAAGCTAGGGTTTTTGAATTTTGATTGTGAATTTCTCCCAAATTTTATGGTTTTTGGAGGTGAATTGGAGATCTCAGTGAAGCTAAATTTGGTTGCTTTATTCTGAAGTTGCTTGCTTTATGGGTATGTGACTTTTCTCCACTTGGGTTTGTCTGTTTTCTGAAGTGGGTTTTTGTTAAATTAGTCTAAAAATCTCATAATTAAGAAAGAAATTAATAATTTGATTTCTTGAATTTTGTGGGATTTATGATTTAGGTTATTGGGATCTGATTTTTCTTTGTTGTTGGGATTGGTGGAAATTTAGTTCTTTAATTTGGAACTTCTGATTCAATTAACATTGGTGATTTCTGGGAAAAGTGTAGTGAAAAAAAGCGGCTTAAATTTGTGGGTTTATAACTATGGATTAATGATATTTTGGGTGTTTGTGGTTTGAATGGTGTATATAGTAGTTATGGTGGGAATGCAAGATATATCAGTTACTTTGATGAAATGTGTTTTCTTGGTTTGGTTATTGTCATCTGTTCCTGGCTTTCGAACCATAAGCGAGGCATGTGATTCGAGTGACCGGTTGGCATTGAGCCAGTTTGCTGGTAATCTTACAGGTGGTTCAATTACCAAGAGTTGGGGTAACAACACTGATTGTTGTAAATGGGAGGGTGTTTTTTGTGAGGGTGGTAAAAATGAGTCTGTTGCAGGCAGAGTGATCATGTTGATCTTAAGAAGTAGGGGTCTTAAAGGAGTGATTTCGCGCTCTATTGGTCAGTTGATTCATTTGGAGATTCTTGATCTTTCATTGAACTATCTTCAAGGTGGATTGCCCGTTGAGCTGTCTAATTTGCATCAGTTGGTTTTTGTTGATCTTAGTCATAATAAGCTGTCTGGATCAGTTGTGAAGGCATTTTCGGGTTTAGATAATGTTAATACACTGAATCTGTCAAGCAATGGTTTCAATGGAACATTTTATTTTGGGGTGTTTCCGAAAATAGCGGTATTCAACATTAGTAACAATTCGTTCACCGGGGAAGTCAACTCAGAGGTTTGCAGTTCAAGTACTATCAGAGTCATCGACGTTTCAAAGAATGGTTTCACTGGTTCACTTGACAGTTTTGAAAATTGTACTTCTTCTCTTAAGCAGTTGCACACAGATCACAATTCTCTTTCTGGTGCTCTTCCGAGCTTTATTTATGGCATGCAGCTGGAGCAGCTCACCATCTCTGGCAATGATTTCTTCGGCAACATAAGTGCCGAAATCAGTAAGCTTTCTGACCTTCGAATTTTAATCATTGCGTGCAACCGTTTTTCTGGTCCAATCCCCGATGTACTTGATAGCTTGACCAGTTTGGAACAGCTTGTTGCACATACAAATTCGTTTTCTGGGCAATTGCCTGTTAGCCTGTCTCGTTGCACCAGGCTCCAGATACTTGATCTTAGGAACAATTCTTTCACAGGAACTATTGATGTTGATTTTACTAGACTACATAATCTGAGTTTACTTGATCTTGCCAGTAATCATCTCAATGGCTCTATTCCAACCTCGCTTTCTAGTTGCACGAAACTGAAGACTTTGAGTTTGGCTAAGAACGAGTTAACTGGTGAGATACCTGTAAATTTTGTGAACCTTTCATCTCTTTCCTGGCTCTCATTGTCAAACAACAGCTTGATAAACTTGAATGGAGCACTTACAACCCTGCAGCGATGCCAAAGTCTCGTAACCCTCATTCTTACTAGAAACTTTCATGGTGAAAAAATCCCAACAGATCAGCATCTGTCAGGATTTGATAAGTTGAGAGTTTTGGCGCTTGGGAATTGTGCTATACATGGTGAGATTCCTGTTTGGTTACAGAATTGCGAGAAATTGGAAGTTCTTGACTTATCATGGAATCGTTTAGATGGGGGCATTCCTTCATGGATTGGGAAGATGGGGAGTTTGTTTTACTTGGACGTGTCTAACAATTCACTTTCTGGGGAAATTCCGAAAACTTTAATGCAGCTCAAGAGCCTAATCTCTTCGACAAGCTCCTCATCGGATCCTTCATTGGTTAATAGTATTCCATTGTATGTGAAGAGGAACCAGAGTTCCTTCGGGTTGCAGTATAATCAAGTCTCCAGTTTCCCACCCTCATTATTCTTGAGCAATAACAGATTTAATGGGACGATACCTTCAGAGATAGGAAGTCTGATGCAGCTTCATGTGCTAGATTTGAGCAAAAATTCAATTTCAGGGATTATTCCTGATTCAATATCAAACATGACGAATCTTGAAGTATTGGATTTGTCCTTCAATGACCTGCATGGATCAATACCTCCATCGCTGGATAATCTCACATTTCTTTCGAAATTTAGTGTGGCACATAATCAATTACAGGGTCAAATACCATCAGGAGTGCAGTTTCAAGGGTTTCCAAACTCAAGTTTCGAGGGCAATCCAGGCCTTTGTGGATCCATACAAGCTCCTCCTTGCACCATTGCCCATAATATGGATATACCTTCAAGCCCAAGGAACAAATTTGGTAGAAAAAGCATCCTTGGGATAACAATCAGTATTGGCATTGGTATTGCCGTGCTTCTGTCAGTCCTCCTGATAAAAATGTCCAGGAGAGATGCTCGGGCTTCTTCAGTTGATTATCTCGATGAAGAGAATGGCAGAATGCCAAGATTTTCTGAAGGATTTCCTGCAGCAAAAATAGTGTTGTTCCAGAACTCAGAATGCAAGGATCTGACAGTTGGGGATTTGCTGAAATCCACTGACAATTTTAGTCAGGCAAATATAATTGGTTGTGGAGGTTTTGGTCTGGTATACAAGGCTAGTCTCTCGGATGGAAGTAAAGTTGCTATCAAAAGGCTTTCTGGGGATTGTGGTCAAATGGAACGTGAATTTCAGGCTGAAGTGGAAGCCTTATCAAAGGCTCAGCACAAGAACCTTGTTGCCCTACAAGGTTACTGTCTGCTAGGCGATGACAAGTTGTTGATCTACTCGTTTATGGAAAATGGAAGCTTGGATTACTGGTTGCATGAGTGTCTGGAAGGTGGGTCTGCACTTAACTGGACTGCTAGGTTGAGGATAGCTCAAGGTGCTGGTCATGGTTTAGCTTACCTTCATAAGGTTTGTCAGCCAAATGTAGTGCATCGAGACATAAAATCGAGCAATATTCTTCTTGATGAGAAGTTTGAAGCCCACTTGGCAGATTTCGGGCTCTCAAGGTTGCTTCGTCCATATGATACCCACGTAACCACAGATTTGGTCGGAACTCTTGGCTATATTCCTCCTGAATATAGTCAAACGTTAACAGCAACCTTCAAAGGAGATGTTTATAGTTTTGGTGTTGTCCTTTTGGAACTCCTCACTAGTAGGAGGCCTGTTGAGGTATGCAAAGGCAAAAATTGTCGGGATTTGGTTTCGTGGGTGTTTCAGATGAAATGCGAGAAGAAGGAAGAACTTGTTTTTGATCCAACAATTTGGGATAAAGACAGGGAGAAGCAACTATTGGAGGTTCTTTGTATCGCTTGTAAGTGCTTAGATTCTGATCCTCGGAAAAGGCCTTCTATAGACCAAGTAGTTTTGTGGCTTGATGCCATTGGCGAAAGTTGAAATCTAGGATTTACTTAGATGAAGAGGACTATACCTTAATTCTGTAAAGCTATAGCTGTGTATCAAGTTGGGGGAAAAGAAATCTTAGTTGGGTAGTTGAAAGTTTTCTTTTATGATAATTCGCTCTATACATATAGGGTTAAACTTTGTATACCCAGGCCATTCCGGTCGCTTCTTTAAGAAATAAGTTTTTAAAGAAAATTTTCATATGTTCATTGTTTTTACATGTAATGCAGCAATTGCTGTTAAATTTTAGCAGAATGCTATGTTGAAACTTGGTGTTTTTGCTATTATGCAGGAATTCATTTGAAATTTTGTACCAGTAAGAATCAGATCACTTATTCATTGGCAATTGTATTTACTAAACTCGGTTAAAAACCTGTATATGCTTGTTTTTTTGCAAGTCAAGCTAAACCGCTAAAATCCACCTTGAGATATATTCTGAAACTAAGTTTCAGACCGGAAAATGCTGTAAAATACTTCGTATATATTGCATGATATACATTCACGACAGGATGCTGTTAACAGAAGATTGTTGTGATCTTCATGGCTCATATATCTATTACAGTATAACTTGTGATTTTCATGGCTGTGCTTTGTGATTCTGTTTCTTTTATTGCCTGCTTGATTCTTGTCACTTGCTCGAAACAGAATCACAAAGCTACGATGCAAAAAACGAGCATCTTCTTCTTGATGAGATACAAGGTTTCCTATAGAAGTCCTCTATAAAAAATAGAAACCAAACATTATGGTCCCTTACCATTTTTCCTCCTATGTAACCTAGACTCGAGTACTAGTGTCAAACATGAGAACATGTCCAAGTTTCCGATTTTCTCTCTATGAAAATATATCATAATTTTCGCCTAGCATGAAGTATCTAGGTGTCCATGTTGAACAATATGTATCAAGTATCTAACACAAGTACTCAAAAATAAAAAGTCCGGGTAATATAACTTTTACTCAAATATTTTCGACCAAAAAAGCTATAATGGGAGCAAAAAAGAAAGGATTACGATCTATGTCAAGTCATTGTTTCTTTGTCAGACAGCATAACATGAACATCCACAGTTTACATTAGGCAATTTAGCATAGTGAAAATAGTAAATTCATCGCTATAGCAAAATAGTAAAACTTGACTTCAAAATTTTCAGCTGTAATAAATTCTGCAGAGTGTTCACATAGTGAAAACTGAAAAGCTTATTTCAACTTAGAAAAGTTGCTTTTGGATGAAAATAATTTCATTTTGGCCTTAAAATATGTAGTGTAGTTCAATTATTGTGTGATTCAATTTAAATTTTGACCTTAAAAAAAAGCTTATAAAGTTCCTTTTTGCATGTTGAAAAGTAAAGAATGATAAGAGTAATAAATTAACATAATAAAAAAAATGATAAGGAGAACCATCAATGGTTTTAAACATGTTGAATTTGGCCTTGAAGAAGCTAGATTAAGGGCCTGTTTACTTCAGTTTAAAATCAGTTTAGTTCAGTTTAGATCAGCTCAGTTCAGTTCAGTTCAGTTCAGTTGAAGTAAACAAACCCTAAATGTTGTAATTTGATTTGGACATTTTTGATTTTGAATCTCTACTCTTGGAGACTTGGTGACATCTTAAACTTTATAAAGAAGTACTATGATCTTTAATGGTTTGACATGATGAGTGATATAGATTCTAGTGCTATACTACCACCCCACTAATGAGCCATGGAGCATCCGTTGGTCTCCAGTAATATTGTGGTTGAGCCGATGGCGGAGGCACGTACTAAGACCCTGGTCACTTGAATGCAAAAGGTGAAAATATGTACCGCAAAATTTAATATTTTTAAATGTTTTTTTTCCTATAAAATTTGATTGACGTTTAAAAATAGATATTGCAAGAATTATATTTATAGTGTTATATATATTTCAAGGATCCGTATTTGGGTTGAGCTTGGTAATATGATTTAAGCGTCTCATCAAAAATTTCGAAATTTAAAAATAAATATTTGAATTAAGTAAAGGAAGTCCATTTAGGAGGACTTCAATCAAAAGGCATAAGAGTACTAGATTAGTATATAATAAAAATCTTAAAGATTCAAACATTTAGGCCATTACTAGATATGGAAGTACAAAATGAAGTTAGATTCTTCTTCTTCTAATTACTAGTAGATTAGATAGAATATAAACATCACATTGGGCAGTTGATTTTTGCCATATACACTTATGACAAACAAATTATAGTCTTCTTTTGCAACATGTTGTTGACCACATATATATGTTTTACTACCTAATAAGCCTATGTTACATGAAATATGTTGGGGATTAACAAAAGTCACAAAAAAATGTCAAAGTTTGGTAATTTCACCACAAATCGTAACATGGTTGGTCCAAAATCTTAGTTGATTACCCACCTAATTAATTAGACAATTTTCTTAATTTGGAACATTGATGTTAATACTTTTCTTGGCATTAATTCTTGGTAATCACTTAAAAATGCTTTTCCAAACATAACTTTTCTAACATATTTGACAATTTAGGTCCAAGATGTTTGTTTGTTTTTTTTGTTTTTTTGTTTTTTTTTTCTAGTAAGCTAGCATTTATGAAATAAGGAGTAGTTATACAAATTATATTTGTGGTATAGCTGATCAAGTTATAAAGTTATAAAATAAGATGTCATTATACAAATCCTAACTTTACCAAAAGGAGATAAATAAGATTGAGAATTTATACAAAATTCATTTGTCGTATCCTTAGATTTCAGTTAAAAATATATATAGTGAACGATGTTATAATAATAATAATAATAATAATAATAATAATAATAATAATAATAATAATAATAATAATAATAATAATAATAATAATAATAATAAAGCAATTTACTTCGTAATTAAGTTAGACTAATTTTCTCCCCTCAAAAAAAAAAAAAAGGATGTTTAATTTTTTTTGTAGATTTTGAAATTGTATTCAAACTTGTGCATCACACCAATCACTATGGTGAAGCCCAATGATATAATGTGACAATGAGAGTTATGAAAAGCAAGATAAGCCCATATAGTCAGCTAATTTGTGGACCAAATATGTACCCTACATGGGCCAAATATGTAATTTTATACTATCTAAACCAATCTCACATTATCAATCAATTGCAACTTAAGTAGCACGAGCAAAAGTTTTGAAAACGAAAAAAGCACGAATTTCAGAAAACAAGAAATGTACATGAAAATAACTAATTTCAAAAACAAAGTAAATAAAAACAAAATATATTAGACGTAAACATATAGTTTTATATCTACATCTATTACTAACTCGGCTGCCTCTAAAATTGAATTTTGCCTCCTAAATCACTCTTTTTCTCTCCTAACCCAATAATTTCTTTTTACACAAATGATATTTATTAGGAAATAATAAACATATTTCCTCCTAATTACTAAGATTCCAAATATAATTCAATTAAATTGTTATATAGTTTCAAAGCTGAGCATCGCTTGGGCATTATCTACTGTTATTATAAACAAGAAAATACATCTTGAATAAAACATTGATTACGCTTCAACAATAAATATATTGCGACATTTATTAATTTTAATATCAACTACTATATATTAAAACGCAAGGTGAAGAATGGCAATCCGCCACGTGACACCGCCTTAGCTTGGAAATAAATTTTCAATGGTAAAAAATGTGTTTAATGAGAATCGAACTTATGACTTTTGACATGTAAGACACATTATTTACCAATTAAGTTATTTATCATTATTGTTAATTTTTCCACAACAAAACTATTATAACATGTATATCATAAAAAGTAATAACTCACTAAAATTAATAATTCCTTTTCTACGTTGATAAATAAAATATGTGAAAAATGGATAATAATGAACATATCTTTTATGATAATTAATGTTCATTTCATCTCTTTGTCAATATCACAATTGATCTTTTATTTGGACCCATTATTTTTTTTTTTGAAATCATGTGTTCAACAGTTCAAATGTAAAATCTATATTCGCAATTATTTGAAGCTTTTGTATCGCAATTATAAAATATTTCATGGTTATCTACTGTAAATATCTTATAATAATACTCCTATTTGTTCAGTTAACATTTCAGTTTGTTAAAAAATTAAATTAAATTAATATATAATTACAATATTTTATATTTTGATGAAAAAGGCAAAACAAATGAAAGAAATCTTAAAATGAAATTTTATCAAATGATTCGGGGCAACGCCCGGGAACCAAAGCTAGTTGAGAATTAAAAAAACATGTGGCTATGTTTCCAATAAAGGTTAATTAACTCAAATAATTAGTTCTAATATAATCCATTTCAATAATTCCTAATTCTTCAATCCATTCTAGTCCCATCAATCCTTTCTAATTCATTATGATTTAATACCGATACCGTCCAGGCGCCTACCTAATTAATCCCGCGAAGAGAATACCCTTCATGTATCATTATTGTATATCAAATAAAATGTAGATAACAAAAAATAAAAAATTAAAACGAGAATAATCCATGTGTATTCTCCAACTAAAAAAACCAGTAAATCGGTAATATATGTATGAAATTTATGACATGTAAATAGTTCATGATGCTAGAAGCTACGTAGTATATTAGTTAGTTCCTCACTAATAAAAAGCAACAAAGGTTCTCAAAGCTAGAAATTCCAAACTCTTGTTTAAACAGTTTGTGTAATTTGCTCATTTGGGTCACAACATGTATGCGTGTCTTTACCGGCGTTCTTGAACTTGGCGTAGATTATGAGTTGCATTAAACCAAGCAAACAACCTAATATGTTGGGTATCTGCAAAACCCATGTATTATGTTCATATTGCTGATGAAAGTCGCTAAGTACGTACAACTGTACAATTAAGATCGAGATTGTAATAACATAAACGTTATGTAGTATAGTACTTCTTCTATCCTCAAAATCACGCCAAATTAATATATATATATATATATATATATATATATATATATATATATAAGCTACTTCATATTTAAATATGATTTATTTTACCGTGTTTTTTTTATTGAATGATTTTATTATTTGTTTTACAAATATAAAACATAGTCAATATTACTAGATTAATTAATTAATGTCCACAATCTAGTACTTTGTAATATGTTTGGGGCGGGATCGGAGGAGTACTTACTAGAATAAAAGCGTTCATGGGACGTGAGGCATACATGGTCCAAACCAAGCCACTTGCAAATGAAGCCAATGAGGTGCTGATTGGCCAAAATTCTACACTTTTTGTTTCAAATACTTTCCTCTGTATAACAAGAATAGGAGTACATTAATTAGAAAAATCGGTGGAAAAATTGGATTAGTGTCCAGTGTGAAGTGTGAAACTGTGAACCATGCTTCCCTATTCAAACAAACCATTCCTAAATAAAATATAGTACTTCTGCCACAATCAAATGTGGTTTGTGGCCACTGATTCGTGGTAGAGGTAGGACCTGTTTACTTCAATTTAAAATCAGTTCAGTTTACTTTAGCTCAGTTCAGTTCAGCTCTTATTTTATTTTGCTACTCATTAATCCTTCATAAAAAAATTTCCGTTTAGTTCAGTTCAGTTATTTTCAGCTGAAGTAAACAGGCCCGTAGTAATTTATCCATTCTTTATTAATTTGAAGTTTTGAACCATACAATTATCGTTATTTCATTACACATATAATTTAAGTAGAATATTTTTTGTTTGGTTGTCATTTATCATCTAACTAAAAAAGTTGATATGATATTATGTTTGGATGATCAATAGAAGCTTTTAATTGCTACTTTAATGAAAGAAGTACCTCTAAAGTAGTTTTTATTTTATTACTACATGCATGGTACAATTGATAGAACTTATTTAAGCTACGCTTTATGTACCTAAAAGGCTAAAAGAGAAATATAGCAGTTAAATAAATATGTCCAATAAATAAAATTGTAGCAACTAAAAAAATTTATAGAGGGAGATTGACAGAGTAGGTGTGAATTGAAAGTCTAAGGTGCTAAGAAAATATGCACAAAATAAAAGAAGAGGTAAAAAAGTTATGATAGTCATGAACTTTTGGTATTACTACATTAATGTATATATAATGTACTTCCCCCGTTCCCTATTTTTCTTTACATATGCTTTTGAGACGTTCTGTATTTTTCTTTACCAAACAACTTTATTAAGTTTATAATATTTTTTTTATTAAGATGGACCCATACATCACCTACTATTAGTTGCAAGTTGTTTCTCTTTCATCAATTATTACCCAAATTTGAGCCCACCACTATTATTATATCATATATATATATATATATATCAAAATGAGATGGTTAGTAGTGATGTTATTATTATTATTATATATATATATATATAATATTATTTAATTTGTGTTGATCAGATAGATTTGATCAACCATCTCATTAATCTTTAAGTACATGTCAACTTCTGGATTTTATTAATTAAGATGTTCGATCTCTTCGCGGGTGAAAGTGAATTGAAAACTTAAGATATAGGAACAAAATGTATTAGAATAAATTGAAACTTATTATTAATTTGAGGTTTTAGGATATATGCATAAGAACTTTCTATTTTATATAGTATATTAGTAGGAATGTAGGATGACCCATATATATATAAATGTGTTTTTGTCAATGTTAACAAATATATGATATACATGTGATGTAATCAATGAATAAAAAAAAAAAAAAAAAAAAAATAGCCCACATATGATACACAAAACTGGGCATAAAAAGGATTGATTTTTATGAATTGTAGTCAAGGATTCAGCGAGCCATGCAATCATGCATGCCGAAAAGCTGATCATCTACTACATCACATGTAGGAGACCATACTATACGTAAGTAGTATGTGGCTTTAAATTATTAAGATCAATGAAGTAAGTTAAATAAACGACGACCGTACTATTTTCATTTTTTCATGTAAATGAAATAAATCATAAATAGCCTAAAGATACCAACAAAGCAAATTACAATTTTAAATCCTCCTTCATTACGTACAATTGATATAATAATTCAATCCTCCACATTTTATATTTGATCATGAAACGTCTCAATCTTTAATTTAATTTTGAATCACCACCATTAATTTTATAGCCACAGCCAAACCCTAATTATTGAAAGTTCAGCTAGTCATTGGGTTACACACTTTCTTTCTTTGCATGTTATGATATGAACTATGGATGCCTTGCTTTTATAGGTGTATGTGGCTCCATGACTTTGCGACACAAATTAAAACCTTTTGTCTTATTATCGCGGAGTATTTTGTAATTTGAATAATCTGTTAGTACATTAAATTACACCAACTTTAGTTTCTATTAGAAGGTATATATACGTGACGTGTTAGAGTTTGTGAGATCAAGTTGTGTTTAATTGTTCACGTGCTTCTCATTCACGCAATTTCCTAAATCCTTATACATTAAAGAGTATGTGTTGAAGAAACAAGTACTTACTATCTATTATATACACTTATGGGGCTAGTAACTTAGGCACTGTTCTCATCAACTTATTTTTGCTTATCTGAATTTTTTGCTGAACTGAACTTATTTTTGCTGAATTGTACTTATTTTTGTTGAGTTAAACTTATTTTTGCGGATCTGAACTTATTTTTGCTAAACTGAACTTATTTTTGTTAAAAATAAATAAAAATAAGACGAAGATAACATGTCCTTAATTAGTAAGTGTCTTGCAATGGACTTTACTAGGCAAATGGAACTCATAGTTCAATCACAAACTCACAATGCATTAATTTTTCTATGACAAACTTATTATTTTATCAAATAAGTTAAGTAAAACATGAATTTGAAAATGTTAATGAACTACTTCGAAACAAAATATAATGAGAAAAGATTATATTTTAAAAATACTACACAACATCTATTATTTGTATATATATGTTACTAGCTAGTATAATACTTGTGTCATGCATATCTTACAAATATAACTATATATTGATATTAAAAATGAAATACTCTATAGTTTGATAATCTTTTAATAAGATTTGTAGATCTTTTGTATATTTTAAATATAATAATGCATATAAATTATAATATGTATAATAAATTTTAGTATGAGCACACACTTTTTTACGAACTATTATAAGATAAAATATTATTATATGTTAATATACAATAAAATCAATGCTAACCAAAATCACCAAAAAATATTAAAACTATAAATTAATTATTCTAAAATTTGCATGAAATTGTATACTCCCTCCGTTTCCTATTTTTCTTTACATATGCTGTTTTTTGATATTCCATATTTTTCTTTATTAAACAACTTTATTAGGTTTATAATATTTTTTTTATTAAGATGGACCCCACACATCAACCACTTGATTAGTTGCAAGTTGTTTCTCTTACATGAATTATTACCTCAATTTGACCCCACTACTATTATTATACATATATCATAATGAAGAGGTGAAAGTTCGGTCTATGGTTTGGATTATTGCCCAATCCAAATCCAAACCATATATTTTCGGTCTTTGAAATTTGAGACCAATCCAATCCATATTGAATTTCAGTCCAATCCAATTCAATCCACCTAAATTCGGTCTTACGATTTTGGATCCAATCCAATCCAAATTTTAAAGATATTTTTTTTGTAGAACAATTCTTGCTTAATATATTTGTAGCAATAATCTGTAGTACTATCCAATAACTCACTAAATCAAATACTGCACACACTTTGAAAAAGGATTATAGAGAATTTCAGGATTTTGCTAGCTTTTGGTGTTTTAGACATAACTACTTACCAAGTAGTAGGCTTAAGGCCATTAAGGACTTAAAGGTTTATTACTATTCGGTCTAAAGTTCGGTGTACGGTCTACCGAGAGGTCCAATCCGAGTCCAAACCGAAAAATAAAAAAAATTTACAATCCAAACCGGTCCAAATTACAAAAAAGTCCGATCCAAATTTCCAAGATGGTTTGGTTCGGTCTTCGGTTTTAATCCGAATTACTTTCACCCCTAGAGGTGAATAATGATGGACAAAGAAAATAGGGAACAGAGGGAGTAGTAAATATTTTTATTAATATATAGTTATATACACAACTATAAAATGGTTTAGTTGCTATTTTATTTTTCTTTTTTGGGTGGGGGACATAGTAATGTTATTCATAAAGGATAATTTGTGAGGAATTTTTATTTAAGATGTTATGCGGAAAAAAAAATGAATGAAAAAAGTGTAGTATTAAAAATATATCTTCCGTCTTATTTATTACAATATCATCCCTCCTCTACAATTGAAATTAAAAGTCAACTATTTTTAAAATTAGTAATAATAATAGGTTAAAGTTTTGGTAGAAATTTGCTTAAATATTTATATAAATTAACGCAAACTAAAATAACAATGGGATGTAAATTAATTTTGTTGAAATTGAAGTATCAAACACGAATAATTAATAAATTCTATTGATACATAAATTTATATATATTTATAAAACAAAAATATAGCAAGAGAGACTAGCAATAAATAAAGAAAGTTTTTTTAAAAGGAACTGTAAAGCTTTGGAGAGTAAAAAACTTCATGAGAAGTTGTCATGTGTATAACGCATATGATTATACTATCTCCAACACGAATTAGTTGCGACAGATATTAGTTTATGCCTCATAAAATGTTATTTTTGCAGCAATTACTGTGTGATGGGGGTAGTTTCTTTTTTTTTTTTTTTTTAGCTTTTTTTTTTTTTGAGAAATGGTGAGGGTAGTAGTTATGATACGGTTATGTCTTTGAAAAAAATTAAAGTTTAGGGATGAACAAATTAGGCGTGTAATATGTTAACTTAAGTAGTAAATCCCCATTTTGATATTCATTTTTATGAAAAAGTTTTCTCTTTTCTCTCTTTTTAGTTTTTCACTTTCTCATTGAATTCAACTATCTCAATAGTTTCTACATTTTTCCTATATATATACGAATTGAAATACCCCGTACCTCACTTAGTCGAAGTCACTAGTAATAAAGAAACCATTGTGTGACAAAGGAGTAAATAATGCATGAAGTATAATTAAAGATTGTACATAAGAGTATGTAACTAGGTAGCTAGTGTACATACCACAAGTGACAATGGTGAGGCATATAGAAAGAGATTTGCCACAATGCCCAAGCTTCCTAGTATTGTTGCACCACGCTTTTTCGTAAGATCATGGCTCATAAAGAAGCATTTCAAGATGATTGGTGTAACAACACACACCAAAATGACCACTTCAACAATGATGAAAATAAGCACTTGTTTTCTCTTCTTGTTTTCGGCATAAAAGGCAAAAAATATGATGTAGATGAAGCTAAGAGCGAGGCCTGTGGTGTTAGTAGTAAGAACTAAAACGCGAGTAGTTCCACTGGCGAATAAACCATATGCAAGCCAAACGCCACAACTTAGCACCATGGCAAAGTATGGTAGAGGTGAAAATTGCCCTACTGACCTCTTTTTATGAATTTCCTTACAAGTTGGTATCGGTGAAAGGAAAAGGAATGTTGATATTAAATTTCCTAAAACTCCTAAGATTAATTCAGCATCATACCATATATTCATGGTTGAAATTTGTGGTTTGAGATCAGAAATTGTAGTAGTGTATGTACCTTTATATATTTGATCTCAAAAATAATTGTATGTTGCATAGGTGATGGAAGACTATGGCTAGCTTTTATTTGTAATGAGTGTAGTAGTATGTGCAAGTGTATATTTATATAGCCAAAATTGTTTTGTTTTCATTATAATGCATGGTTTCCAAAATTTGTCCAATATATGGTCTATTACAATTGAAAATGAAACTTTTCATGTTGTGAGTTTGTAGCTTACTTAGGTCACGTGTTCGACTTTCACTGGCGAAGTTAATTGAATTTGATTTTTGTAAGTATTGCTAATGTAAATACTATAACATCATACACCTTAATATGATATTATAAACAAGAAAATTATTGTTGAATAAAAACATTATTTACGCTCTAAAAATAAATTTATCGTCAAATATATCGTCTTTAGTATTGAAAATAGAAAAATCAACTAACACGTACATATTGTGTTTGGAACAAGCTAAGGATCTAAGAATAGAGAATCAGAGCTAGATAACCTTAACAGAGAGAAACATCAGATTCTTGACAAACTACAACAGCCAGAAAAGGCATATTGCATGTTAAAAATGTTTATTTTTAGTGTTTTTAGGTCACGACTCAACGCTTTAACATGTTAAAGAGGAGCTTTGTGTTGTTTATATATTGTGTACGTCCTTACTTCCAAATATCACTAAAGAAGGAAGATAACATCTTCCAAAATCAGGACGACAGTAAGATGAGACCCAGAACACCCTTCGAAAGCCAAAAACAAAGGCCATAACTCACACTTTTCGGGGGTTTCGGGGAAAAAAAATTCTGAAAATTTTACAATGTGTTCTTATTGTCAAAAGAGAGCCTCCAAGCAACTTTTTGGGGTTCAACAAGCCATAAGAAGATTATCGGGAGAGTGAAAAGACTAACATGCCTTTTTTCAAAAAATTGTCTAAAGAGGGAAGATAACAAGTTTGAAGAGGTTGAAATCGATAATGAGGGAATCTTGGGGTCATCTAAATTCTAAAACACGTGGGAGAAATATAGGGTCAAAACAAGATCATGAAGCCCAGGATGACCCTCTACAAGCAAAAAATGAAAACATAATTCACGCTTTTCAGGGATTTTAGGGTCCGGAAAAGAAATACCAAATTAAATTATTACAATGTACTCTACTTATGGTCAAAAGAGGGTCGTAATATGCCTTTTGGGGTTTGAAAGGTCATAAGGTGATTCCTAGGAGAACGGAAAGTGTAGTATGCACTTTTTTTTTTTGGAAATTATCTAAAAAAGAAAAATAACAAGCTTTTAAAGGTTGAAACCAAGCGTAGGTTGTCTTTGGGTTGCCAACAACTCTGATGCAGGTTGTCGCACACCTCTCAAAAGTAAACCAAACAACACTAACTAATATAGCTAGGGAAGTAGGGATCGAATCCACATGGAAGCAATGAAACACTACTAGTACTAAAAAGTTTAAACTGTGAAAAGGGCCTTGGTTATGATTAATTATTAACAAAAAAACTAATAACGAAATTAAACTAAGAATTGACTCCAATTGACTAAAACCTAGGGTAATCGGTTCACCATGAACAATTAATAAATTCATAGAACATAAACCAATCAATTCCACAAAATTCATTAAACCAGGGCACACTAATTCTCTCGAACTTAGACTCCCTCAAAACTACTCTACCGGCTCTCGCTCGCATAGACTCGTTTTGCCTATTATTCGGTGGTCTTATTGTGGTAATCTTACCTCTCGGCCTCAATTTCGACAATTACCAAACTTACAACTAAATCTGCGCACAATTTAATTGCAATCGATAGAAATCAATAATAGGAATTTAATTACTAATCAGGAACTAATCGATTTAAATTAAACTAGTCCATTAATGAGTTCATGGATCCCCTAAACCCTAGAAAACAAATTACTCACTCATAAATATAGAAAATAAAACAATAAACAAATTTAAATTCATGATCATAAACAAATAAGAACAATAATTAACTAAATAAACAATCATAAACTAATTAACAAGCAAAAACTAATTAACATGAACTAATAAAACTAATAAACATAAACTATAAATAATTGACAAAGAAAGAGAAAAGAAATTACCAAACTTGAATGGAAAAGAAACTTGAATTGAATTGTATTGAATTGAANTATTAAATTGAAAATTCTTGAACAAAAAAAAACTAATCTAACCTAATCTAGAGAGAGAAAGTAATTAAGAGAGCTAATTAGGATTTTAAAACTGAAAAACTAATAATGAAAAGTCTCTCCCGTGCTCCTAGGAAATCGTGCCTTAAATACAAGCCTAATGAGCTTTTTAATAATTAATTACGCAAAAAGTCGATCTCCCAGCAAAATAGCCAAAAAAACATGACCTGTGCCCGCATAGAACAAAAGAATTATGTTCTATGCGCCCGCATCATGAAACAGAAGCTTCTGAAATTCAGCATCATTTTGAAATCGCTATAACTTTTGCTACAGAACGTTCCACAGGGCGTNAACGTTCCACATGGCGTATGACCTACCGTTGGAAAGCTATTTGAATTTTCTTTCCAATGCAACAAAAATCAGATCAATACGGTATATAGATTTTGAGATATGACCAAAATAGTGGACAGTGGTCAAAATCTTCACTTCTAAATTTCATAATTCTTCACTTTTACTTCTAATATTTCTCCAACTTGTCATGTGAGACGTCAAATTTGTTCCAATGAGTTGTAAAATGTCTCTAATAATTCTCCAAATTCTCATAAGTGATCTTTATCTCTCAAGTGCCGAAATTAGGTAGTAAAATCAACCGAAAATTGGTCGTTTCCTATAAAACTTTACAAAACCACACAAAACACTAAAAGAACACTATTAGCATGAAAATTGGCTCAAATGAGCCCGGTCAGTCCATAAATCATTAGGGAATTGGGTAGAAAAATAATATAAATATTAGACACATCAAACTCGTGGGAGAAAAATATGGCGAAAACAAGATGAATCATGTGACAACCCTCTAGAAACCAAAACCAAAAGCTATAATTCACAATTTTAAGAGGTTTTGAGGTCCTGCAAAAAATTGCCATTTTATATGTGTCCTTAGGGTCAAAAGAGGGTTACAAGACAACTTGTTAGGGTTCTAAAGCTCATAAGAAGGTGTTGGGATAACGAAAAAGACTAGTGTGTCATTCCTCAAATTTCCTCTAAAGGGAAAATATAACAAGTTTTTAGAGGCTAAAAATAATAGTAGATCACCCCAATGTTACTAGAAGCATGTGGATGAAATTTTTAGAGGAAACAAGACAAATCCCTAGAAGGCCCTCTAAATGCTATAATCAAATGCTATAAGTCACGCTTTTCATGGTATTTGGGGCCTCAAAAAATATTGACCTAAAAATTTACAAGTTGACCCTTAGATCAAGGGAATCCCCCTAAACACTTGTAAACAATTAGAAAGCTAATATAACTATATCGAGAAAGCAAAAAAATTATCTTTTTTCGAGGTTTTCAGGTTGGGCATGTGAGTTGGAACATATGAGGAACTATTATAAATCGCGTATTCAACTCGGGGACATTAGAAAAAATTTGTATGTTAGTTGCAAAATTTTCAAAATGGTTCATTTAGCATCACTTGCATGAAATGTTCTCATATATATGGTAAAAATTTGTGAAGAGTTTTCTTGTAGCTTCCAAGTATTTAACTTTCCAAAATGTTGAAACTACCTCTAACTATCACACAATGTCACAATTTGTTTCCCATACAATGCTGAGCCACCGTGGTGCACGTGCCCACCCATTCCACCCAATCACAATTAATCTACAAAAAATAAAAAGAAAAAAAACACCAGAAAACTCGAGATGGGAGATTAGAGTGAAGCAAAACCAAAATTTTAAGATATGTAACAACTTTTCCGTCAATGAATTTCGAGTTCACTATTAAAGTCGACCTTCATTCAGAGGTTATAGATCAGATAAACTGATTTTTTGTATTTCCTTTTTTATTTAATAGTGAGAAATGTTGGTGTATGAGGTGAAAGAAAATGACAGCTGGACATTTGTACTACCTTTTTCTTTTCTTTATTCAAATCATAAGTGACCCACTGCACCTCTCTATTTTCCCCTCTTCTTAACCCTCTTTCTTTTTCTCCTATTTTAATTACTAAGGTTAACTTAAATTTAAAGTAAAAGAGTTATTTATAAATCAATAAATTAAGCAAAATTAGTAGTATTGTAAATTAGTAGTCAACAATTTTTTTGTTTAATGTGAGTTTAATTTGTAATATGAAAATTATTGTAAATTAGTTAAAAAATAGAATTGGTAGTCAATCGATTTCAAAAAATGAATTTTTGTGGATTCAAATGTCATTCGATTACAAAATATGAAAACTCGTAGAGAACAATTGCAATAGTTTTAAAGTATAGAGTATTAAAAATTTGATGTAATTTGACATATGTAATAAACGATATAGTTTTGTATAGATAATTTATATAATTGTGATCGATTCGATGACTCGCAAGTTTGTGTGTTTATGCAGTGCTCACCAATTATCAAATTCATGGATCCACTCCTGCATAAAATTGATGACTTTCCAGCCAAATCAGGTGTAAAGTGAAAATGTTAAAGTAGAAAGCTAGCAACAACTAGGGGTGTCAATTCGGGTTAGCGGTGCAGGTTTGGGTTGGCTCAATCGGGTTCAAGTCATTTCAATTCAGGTTAACTCCGATCGTTTTCTTCCTTCGGTTCAGTCCAATTCAGTTCAAGTCATTTCAGGAGCAGGTCAAAACAATTTGTTCTAAGTTCGGAAACAATTCAATTCAGTCTCTGACCATCTTGGTCAAATCAACTCCAGCTCAATCTAAAATGGATCAAGTAAAACCAACTTTGAAAGATGCCATGGTCTTTTTCGGGTTAATGTCGGGCTATTTCGGATTCTCGTGAACATTTTTGTCACTTTGAATGAAATCTAAAATCTATATGATGATTATCTTTGTGAAATTTTAAGATATAGTTTAGATCTATCACAATAAGCGAATTAAGAAAATAGATGGGGTTTGGTGTAGCTGAACTTGAAAATAGACGTTTGATTAATAATTGGTATATTTAAAATCTTTCATGGCTGATCACGTTGATTCTATGTATTATGTGACAAAGTCAATTTTAAAAGCAACTTATTAAGTTTTAAATTAATATAAGATAAAGTAAAAATTTATTTTTACATAACATTGGGTTTTGGATTATTTCAATTTAGTTCAGGTTAGGTTTGGTCAGTTGATCAAATGGGTTGCTTGATTTTTTGTGCAATTCAAATTGGTTTGACGTTTTTTCGGATTTTATACAAATCAATTTCAGTTTGAGCTCTTTTCAGTTCAGGTTTAATTCAGTTCAATTCATTGTCTTACGGGTCAATAACAATTTAGGTCATTTACTGTTCAAGTCATTTTCAGGTTACAGGTCGCTTTCAGTTCAAGTTGTTTCAGTTTCAACCAAAGACAGTTCGATCAGTTAACCCAACGAATTGTAACCCAAACTAATACCCCTAACAACAACCAACAATGGTTGCGGTACGTGAAGTAAGAGAGGAGCTTCTCCCAAGAGCAAAATATATTGATACTAATTAAGTATGGCTTTTAATTTTAGGCCTTAAAGATTCAGAGGTCCCAACATTAATTGGTTAGCTTTGTCCTTTATGTACTTTTTACTTTAGCCATCATATATATATTGGGCTTTACCAATGTTTTGTAATTACTTGTAACAAAGGAATATTTTATGTCTCACAAATAATATTCATATGTTGTAAGTAATTGATTATGGAAGTAGTATTTATAGTGCAACTTATAAGTGAAATTTAAGGAGCCAAAAATTAAACTCTTCTTCACTTCTGAGTAATCCAACAAGGAGGAGGAGAAATGATAATGTCATTTTCAACTCTACTATGACTTGACTTATATATTAGCTATCTTCCACCTAATTCATAAGTTAATCTAGAAAAAATAGCTTAAATATAGATCTAAATATTCAGATTGTGCGAAAAGAGTAAAAAATCAGTCGTCCTTTTTTTATCTACCACTTTTACATCACTATTTTTGATTGGTTGATAATAGTAAATTTTATATTTGAAATTAAAAAGTAATGGATTTTTATTTTAAAATCAACCAATAGAATTTATTAACACACAAATGATATACAAAATATAAGACAACTCGTACGAATCATGCAACAATGGTTGGATAGCATGAAGGAAGAGGATTAGGGGAAGGAGTGGGAAAAAAATGACTCGTGCATTTCAACATAACATCTAAGATGTTGAATGTTTCAGATGATTTGAATTGCAAAGACGGCACCTTGTATTCTTACATGTGTGTATGTGTTTACAACAAGACTACAACACATCAAAAAAATCCACATTTTTAAGACACGCCCAATAAGCTACACGTGTCAAGCTACAATTTTGACATGCATGCCATCTCCTTCTTCCACGTGTCCCTATTATTTTTATTTTCTTCCCTTTGATAAAGACTACGTATAAATGAACTCTAGCTAAATTGTTTTGCTACCTTCAATTACCTTCTAAGTTTATAAAGTATAATTGCTAAAACAAGTCAAACAACTATCAAATCAAAGATTAATAACATTTACAAAAAAAAAAAAAATGATGAAGTTAAGGAGTTGTAGTGCAAAAGGTTTAATCAAAGTATACAAAAATGGTAACTATCAAAGTGATACCATTCACATGCTTAGGGCTACCAGCTTCTCTTCTATTAACCACAACAATCCCAAGGCAAGTGTTTCCTCATTTGTCTCGTATTTGTTTGTTTAATTATTGATATTGCTTCTTCTAACGTATATTTGTGAACATAATGTGCAACTCACCGAATATTGGAGCTCTGAAATTATATGGATATCATATTGTTTACAAAAACAATATTTATATGAGGATTGATTGGAATGTAAACTTAATTAGAGGCTATATAATGTTGTCCGTAATCTGCCTATTATATTTAGTGTTTAATATTTTATACTCCACTCACGATGGAGAGGTGAATGATTTTGTGATTTTATTGTGGGTGTCATACCATACATGTTATATAAAGGATCCATTTAATGAAAAGTCTGAGCTAATGGTTGAAGTTTAATATTGTCGATGTTATATAATTTGGATGATTGTGGTGGATATTGAGATTATTGTTGACAATATGGAGTCATTGGGCCTTCATGATGTGGTCTTAAATAAAGATGGAGGGAAAGGGACTATTGCTATTTCACTTATTGCATGACTCATGTGACGTCTAAGCCATCCTAATTACTTTGGATTAATTCTGCAGTAGTGTTGGACGGAGTTTTGCATTATTGTTGTACTAGTAGAGTCAGGTTGGTAAATTAACCAACGATTATCGTTTATATAATCTGTTTGAACTAATTAGTCTTAGAATAAACGGCAAACAAGGCCATATATATGAACTAATGATGGGTGTTTGTTCGTTAAATTTACAAGAGCACGCAGGACATTCATAGTAACAAAGTAGATGCACCATTCACAACAACGCCAACCACAACCGAGCCTAAGGTGACACGGCGATTATCAGTTGAGAACCCCAATTATGAACCCCAAAACAACAACGTCAACAAACAAGGCCGCCATAGTAGCAAGACCGAAGCAACAACGGGATATGTGGCGGATAAAGCGAAAAGAGGTACAAAAGGTATTGTAGAAACTGCATTCAATGTAGGAATGAATGTAGCTGAAGGAATGGAACAAAGTTTTGGAGCCATAAAGGATACTACGAAGAACGTTAAAAACACGGTCTTAGGTGAATACGACGATGAGCCAGGCCAAAATCGTAGCGACGGAGGTGTCGATAAACACGTTGAAGATTTGAGGAGGAAAGCGGGAGGATATGATAAGAGATCTCACTAATTTAATTTGCTACTCTAATCAATATCCTTAGCTTATTTTCTAATTTTTCTGTTCGAATACGTACCCCAGAAGGCTTAATCTTAGGGCATTAAGGTCTTGCAGGTTGTCGTTGGGTTCGTGCTATTGAAGCTCATTTTAGTAATAATATATTACCTTAATTAGTTTAATTTTATGGTAGTTGTTTGGTCTCTACATAACTATGTGAATGTGAATGTGAATGTGAATGATGAATTTCAATATTAATTTCATGATACATCATAAACTTGACATTATGAACCACCAATATTTTTCATTTATAAATAGTATTTCTCCATTGTTATTTACTTGATACATTTGGAATTTTGATATTATTTATAAGATGAGAGAATCTATCATGTAGGGTTTTGTTTGATTCGTGTCAATAAATACATTATTAATTATTAATTTAGTACAGTTAAGTCTACTTCAGTACAGTTTAATTCATCTCCATTATAATTATTACTTTATTTTAATCCACTTCAGTCCAGTTCGGTTTAATTCAGTTCAGCTCATTTCAGTGTAGTTCAGCTCAGCTCAGTTTAAATTTAATTCAGTTCAGCTCCGTTTCAGTTCAAAAAAACAGGGCCTAAATGAATTTATAAGCCAATTGTATGGTTTTTGCAATGGGGTGCTCTATTTCAGGATGTGAAGAACATAATTTGGGAATTGGGATTAATCATCTGATCTTCAACCCTACAACAGCTCACTTCTGCAAATTTCCATATCCACCAATCGATTACCCTTCTTCAAAATTACCCCAGGATTCACTTTTTAAAAAATTTTGATTCTGAAAAAGCATTCAAGCCTATGTTGGTTCGACGGGCGACTTGCAAAAGCATACCATGGCTACTGTTTAATTTGTGAACTAGACCATACATTTTTATGCAGACTTGTTTGTGGAGACCCTGTTGACTATGATCAAAGAAACAAAAACAAGAGGTAAAATACAATATAATTAATTTATAAACACAAGAAACAGAATTGTATATGTATGTAATCGTCTTTGATGAAATACATTATTCTTATAGCAAAGGTGAGCTTGTAATATTTCGCATTTTGATCCAAGCTGAGAGAAGTGGGCTACAAATTAGTACGTAACCATCAAGCGAAACGAGAGATTCAATTCCACACATACATGATCCATAACTAATACAGTTTCTGGACAGCTTAATTTTGTGAGGGTTGTGGTTTGGTATGATCATTTCCAAGTCATACCAAAAGGTGCAGCTCTTATGCTGGTCCATCAGAACTCTGCGGCCGCATTTGAAGACATATACCCTAAAATGTATAATGCTTCAGTTACTGGCTTTCAGGGTTTTCTATCCTTTGGAGTAGACGACGTGTTGATGGGTTGTATATAATGATCTCCTTGTTACACTGATCCTGAAAGCATACCAATCCATTGCAACATCCGACTAATAATATATGACCAGCGGTTTTGACCATTCTAGCTTGACGGAATCAGAATATGGCTCATCTAGTCCAAAGGAGATTAACGTGGGGTGATTTTGCAAAAAGTAAATGGCGCTTGGATTGAGTTCGGACCGAATAATCAATGTGAGATTTAATGAAGTGTGAAGAGGTGATGACACTTAGCCAAGACTTGGACACAAGCTTGAATCGAAGGAGTGATTTTACCGGTAAGCGAATCAGAATTTCCCCAACAATGTCCATTGGAATTACCATTATTGTCCATATACTTGCATCATAAACCTCTTTGTGTTTAGTGTTTTTTGCCATCATTGTATGTACTACTAGCGACCGCGAAAGGTAAACAATATAATTTTTGTATGAATATGAATATGAATATGAATATGAATAATATAGTACATATATTGTATGTTTGATGATGAGTTATGTTGAGTATATTTATCAAAACTAGGTTTGTTTAGGTCTCAACTGATCTTCCTACTAGTGTTAGAGGAGGTTTAATTTAGAGTAAGTTTAATGCTAATAGGAATTTAAAAAAAAAAAAATCAAGATCAATCAAAGAAAATCCTTTTGTTTTCTTATACTGAGTAAAAGAAGATTTATTTGTTTCTTAGTATTGGAGGTTATATACTAAATTTGCCACAAATTGATTGTAACAAACTAATATTTTATACCTCATTTTATTACTCCGTATTTTTTGTTACAACTAATTCGTGACGGATGTAGTGTACGATATATTTACCTATATATATATGTATATAGTAATATAGGTAGGTAGTAAATTATGTTAATAATGTCGTGTTGAGATTTAGGTTTTTGGTTTTTTACTTTTTGAATTTTGATGGGTTCAAATCCTATTACTCCGCAATTGTTAAAGATTCCATACCCAATCCGGATTACCTACACCCGGAGCACCTTCCTCTAGGTGCTCCTGGTGTAAAACGCAGAGTTTTGGGCTTGCCAAAAACTGCAGCAACAAACTGCTATAAATAAGCAGTTTGTTGCCTTTTTTTTTTTTAAAAAAAATCATCCTTCTTCCTCGCTGATTCTCTCTCTTCTTTCTCTCAAAATCAAAACAATTCTCTCTCTAATTTCAAACCCTAGAATTTCAATCATGGATTCAACAGAAAATCAAAGAAATACAAACCAAAACAACACAAAAACAGACGATGTACAAGAAGTAATCAATGAAGATTTTACAGAAATTTGTAAGTTATACTTTTCGTCAAATTTTTCATAATTTCATTTAATAAACGTTCAAAAAGTTTCAACTGCAGTTCAGAAATTATTGTTCTGAAATTCTGCATATATGCTGATGAAGATTCACAAATGTTCAGAAAAAATGAATTAATGTTCAGAAATAAAACGTCTATATAAATATGTTGTTCTGAACTTTTTCATAAAAATTCTGAACATTAGTAACATTGAATTGTTGTTCAATTTCTTTTGTAATTGATGTAATCATATTTCTGAACTTCTTCATAAAAATTCTGAACATTCACAAAAAAAGAATTGTTGTTCTGTTTTCTCTAAGTAATTGGTTTTTTTTTTTTAAATAATATTATTATGAACTTTTTCATAAATTCTGAACATTCAGAAAAAATGAATTGTTGTTTCATATTTTCTTCTAATTGTTGTACATGAGTTAGTGTTCCAGCTATAATTGTAATGTTTTCGATTTTTGGCAGTGATTCAATCCAAATGATTGGAATGAAGCTGATGAATCTGGATTATTGAATGTAAAAGTGAACAATGATGAAGAAGCATTTGATTTGTATAACAAATATGCTTTTCGAAAAGGATTCAGCATCAGAAAAGATAAAGTGAGGTTGCGTGTGTATGGAAGTTGGACATGAGGAAGTTTGTTTGTTCTAATACTGGCAGAAGGATGATCAATTAAGAAAGAAAGGTCTTTTGAAAAAGCAACACAAGGACAACTGCAATGCTTTTTTGTTCAATTCCATTGATAAACAAGGGTAATGGACATGTTAAAGCACAATATGCAACATAACCACCCAATGATACCTATTAGAAGAGACACTATCTCAGATCTCAAAGAAAAATAACAATAATCAGCTACAATTTATGAGCACTTTAAAAGCAAGTGGAGTAAATTGCAGATGCAATGCGTGTAATGAGGAAAGAAGCAGGAGGAATCTCCAATGGTAGGATTCACTGGGAAGGATGCTTACAATAAATTATCCGAGAAGAAGAAAGAAATAGGTGGAGCAGACTGCAAAAATTTGATAAAATGTTAGCACAAAGGTATATCTGAACATTTATGCATATTATTTGAACAGTTTTAGCCAAATTGAACATTACAAACATGCAGACAATCAAAGGATATTAAAACTATATCTGAACTTTTATGCAAACTAGCTGAACTTTTATGCATATTTTCTGAACTTTTATGCAGGCAATCAAAGGATCCAGAATTCTTCTATGAATTTGAGGTGGATGAAGATGGAACATTAATCAGCATTTCTGAAGAGATACCAAATGAAAAAGATTATGAAGCATTTGGCGATTGCTAGTATTTGATACAACTTACAGAACCAACAAGTATAAACTGATATGTGCTCCTTTCGTTGGATGAACATCATTGTTCAAATGTGATGTTTGGAATGGATTTGTCTTCAATGAGAGAATTGAATCATTCATTTGCTATTCGAGTCGTTTCTCATTGCGAAGGGAGGAAGACATCCAACACAATAATGACTGATCATGTCCTCCCCAATGGCTGCTGCAATAAAAATAGTATTCAGCAAAACACAAATCACAGACTATGCACATGGCATATTTCTCAAAATGCAGGCAAAAACATTGGTCATTTGAAAAGCTTGGTGGCTTCAACACATATTCAACCTTATTCTGAAGTATTGTGAAACGCCAGCTGAATTCGACCACTATTGGTCAAGGTATGTTTTTAACTTCTAAATTATCTTTGAATTTCAGTAGAGATATCTGAACATTAATGGCATATAATGAACATTAGTCTAATCCATATTTCCAATAATATGAAAACACTTATTTTTCATTAATGTTCAGATATTTATATAGATTGTTCATTTTTTTCAGAATGTTTGATAAAAACAATTGCCCGATAATGAGTGCTGCAAAATTATGGGCAGATAGATTTCAATGGGTCCTGCTTTTTCAAAATACTCTCTCTGGGGTATACTTTCATCCAAAGAGTGAAACGACAACAAGTCTGTATCAAAGAGGCAACCAAGACCATAGGACTCTTGACTTTTACAATTGCTTGTTGATGTGGTATCTGAATGGAGAAGTAAGGAAAATGGAGAAGACTTTAACACTATCAAAGGGAATGAAACTTGGTGTTTGCAAATATCAGTATACTTGAGCATGCTCGAAGATATACACCGCTGAAATAACAAGTGTTTTTGAAGATGAGTTCATTAAAGGAACTGCTTGCAACAATTTATCAATTATGATAATCTCAAGTTGTATCTTTCTATGTTTGGAGCCAAATGTAGTTTTTATAGACAACAGTTGTATTGACAAGCACACTCATGAGGTGAATTGCACATGCAATCTATTCAGTGAAATGGAATACTTTGTTCCCATTCACTACGATATACCACATGCACATGTGGAAAGAATTCCAGAACGATACACATTAAGAGATGGGTTGAAGATGCTATGTCAACTCATTCTCAAGAGGAAGAAATGGAACAAATAACATGTCCAAGCTTCAGTTTGGAGAGCACAACTCTGAGATTTCTTGTCGTCTTGATCACAAGCATGCCACAGATACCATATGCAAAAAGAATAGATAAGACTTTGACGTCACTGAAAGAAAGCATTGAAAGCATGATGGGGAAAATTAAACTTGATCAAAAATTAAGAAGACACATAGATATATCTAAACTGGCATCAAGGTAAACGAACATTACTAAGTAATTTCTGAACTTTTTTATTCAAAATTGGTGAACACTAATATAAAGTTTGTTTTATTGCATACAGGATCCACCAATGCCTAAGAAAAACTATGAGAGGAATTAGACCAAAAGGTGCAGTTGAGAAGGCAAGAAACAGGGCAAAATCTTGGAAGAAAAGACAAGCTCTTCATAGATACAAAAAGCAGCAGCACAATATGCATTGAAGGTAATGAACATTATTGTATACAGAATGAACATCTTATCATTTGATATGAACATTACGTATATTTATGTATGCAGGAATTGATCCAAATTCCTATGGTTATGTACAACCAACAACTCCAAGATCAGGATTACACATCTTGTAGGAACTAGTCAATCAACTACTGCAACAGCAGCAATCCCAGTTGTACAAAATCACAAGCAAAAGGCAATCAAAGAAACCCCAGCATCAAGTTCAACAAACAAGAAACAACAACCACAAAATGCACCTCGGCATCAAATTCAAGTGACAACTACAGAGAAAACAAAATGCAACTCCATACACACCATATATTCATACAACAGATCCACACACAAACAACAACACAACACCAGATATATCTTATGTTTATTGAAGAAATTTCTAGAGTTGATCCTTTTTTTAGTACACCTTTTGTCATACTTTGATCCAAATTATAGGTAGTTTTTGTAACAAATAGATACGTTTACATATTTTATATATTGATTTTTATATAATACCTCTAGTGCATAAAAATGGTTGTACTTGTGAATTTTTTTTTTTGTAAATATTATTATTTAGAAGTGGACACTGATACGAAGACATAACATAATATAAAATTTCTGAACACTATAGTACACTACTTGTAATTTTTTACTACACAATTGTTCAAATGAAAACAACAACACAAAATGAACATCACTCCAAAGAAATGAACATCATACTAATTGTAATTTCTGAACATCATGAATTAGCAACTGACACTCAGAACTAAAAAATGAACAATTGTATTAAAAGTCATAAACTAAATTAGACACTATCCATAAGCATACTATACATACTAAATACATTAAAAGTCATAAACTAAACTACACAACTATAACATAAGCAAACTAAAATACTAAATTTCTAAATTGTTTCAAACTAACTAATCAATTGTTTTCAACAAAACTAATCAAATTGTTCTACAACTTCCAATTTCTAATCAACCTAAATCTTTCACTTGCTCTCACTACTTTGTGAAGACCTTCTGACTTGTACTTGTGCCCTATGCAATATAAGTTGTAGCAGTATCTAACACGTACTTAACCAACTTTTCTTTTTGAAAAACATTTAAACAATGAAATGAATATAAGAACATAAATTGAACATTAATCAATAATAAATGAATATAAATTACCAAAGCTCTATAGTT